>CM055265.1:218709836-218746158 GCA_029237695.1 Conchocele bisecta
GCAAATGTAGAATCGTCTGGAAATTCCAATTCATGAATTTACATTTATTGAGCATAATTTTGCACTTACGAATATTTTAGACGTACGAAGTTTAGTGAAACTGCCACCTGCTTCCTGTTTGTTATTACGTTTGTCTACTTAGTCTGCATATATACGACCTATCGCTAGCATTATTATTATTATTATTATTATTATTACAGGTTAGAAACCAGGGACAAGAACTCACGATGCCTCCCCACGACATTTTACCGTACAGTATCGAGCAACTCCTGCAGGGAACGAGCCCGGCCACAGACAGTGACGTCAACAACAATCCACAACCGGATACGTACAACCAGAGTTACACCTACGGCGACGACCAATCAGATGGAGGCAAGTTCGTCAACTCGCCGTACGCCCGGAAGTACGAGAGACGCAATAAATCACAGGTTCCGGACGATGTGCGCCTGCGCGTGAACAGCCGGGAGCGGGAGAGAATGCACGACCTGACGGCGGCACTGGATGACCTGCGTCACGTGATGCCGCCTTCACTCGGCACCGGCGGAAAGAAACCGTCCAAAATGTCCACCCTGATGATGGCGAGAAACTACATCGTCCTGCTCAGTAAGTCTCTGCATGAAATGAGAAACCTCGCCGTGGAACTGTCGACAACGCACACAGGGAATTCAAACATTCAGCACACCACTGGTCATAGCAATACTCACGGTGTTACGCCACTGCCAGTGAGACATGGGTATACGCATGTGCAAGACATAAACGCCCGGACGGCGAGTGATTTACAGAAGCACATTGCCTCCTGCGCGCCAGTTCAGTCTACCCCAGCCCGGGGAATATCGCCCGTGGCACACTCCCTCCGTGTGGACAATGGATCCGCCCTGCACGTCAGCATTCCATGTCCCTGCAACTTCTGTCACTGACGGCGCTACCGAAACAATGTTGATTAGTTGACGTCAGTACTTACATATAAATGACGGACATCATACGTGCTTTGTGGACGGTTAGAAAGTACTACATGTACTTCAGTACGATCACCCAACTGAGCTAGACAAATTGGCCTCGTACAATACATGGACATCAGGAGCCCGTTTCACTAAACTTCGTACGACTAAAATGTTCGTAAGTGCAAATTAAGGATCGTCTGGCAATTTTAATTGATGGATTTGCATTTATAGAGCACAGGCTGCATATGACGCCTATTCTCAATAAATGTAAATCCAATAATTGTTTACAAGAAAACAATGCTAATGAGAAATTTACAGACTATCATAATTTTGCACTTACGAACATTTTAGTCGTACGAAGGTTAGTGAAACGGTCCCCCGAATGTTTACCGCATGACTCCGTGAGACAGATCCATTTCTAAATTACAGTAGATATAGCGCTGGCATGAAAGTAATTTGACATATTGAGGAAAGTCATGTGACTTTGAATCTAGGAACGCTTTATATTCTTCCTATCTTTCTAATTTCTATTTCTTTTCTGTTCACGTGCTGCAAATGTCGTCCTTATCTTCTGACTTCGCCTTTGTTTGAAAACATGATAGTTACATTTGACATTCCAGAACATCATGGTCCACAATTTGCTACCTAAGGAAATGTGTGATATCTCATGAAAAATATTTACACAAATTACGATATTTTCCGTAAGTGACATCGAAAGAGCAAATGCGGAATATATTTACAATTTCTGTAAATATTTGTCATGAACAATCACACGTCTTCGCAGTATCACATGACTTAAAATTGTCTCAAATTGTTGTCGCCAGTGAAACTCCTGATTAGCGAGGGTAACTTATATTGTCAACTCAATAAAAATACCTGATGCATTACAGTTGTAATCAGTTTAAACCTGACAAGCCTGTGTGTCCGCATAGTCCGATCATGGTCTGCACTGTTCTCGATTATTCAATAACATCTAGCAATTGTCCATGTATGAAGTTAAGTGTGAAGTGTTGATGGTGCATGTGAATGTATTCCCGAAGGACGGTTTCTAACTAAACCACTGACTTATCTCCATTTTCCCCACACCATCTATTTCAATCTTACTGTTGTAGACAGACTTGTGGGTCGGTTCACTAAACTTCGTACCAATGAAATGTTCGTAAGTACAAAATTATGATCGTCTGGAAATTGCAGCCTATGCCTAATAAATGTAAATCCATCAATTGAAATTTCCAGACGATCCGACATTTGCACTTACGAACATTGTAGTCGTTCGAAGTTTAATGAAATGGGTCCTAGTTGTTACCGTTATATTTATATTTTGTTGATGTGTACTATTGTTTTAATAAAATTCAACACACTTGATGTACAATCGTTTGTTACTTGTTTGTAAGCCATACACATTTACTTGAGCCCGTCAGATAGGAGTAACACCGCGACGGTTGCGAACTAAGTAGCCACAGATCAGAATGTGTTCCCGCTCAGTCTGTGGTCTGGTCAGGGTATACATGTACATGCACTGTGGCATGCTGAAATTGGCACGCTCTTGAATTACCTCCCTTATCACGTCTGCAATGACTCGAATTCTCTATCTGTAACGCGTTATAGCCAGATAATTCGGGTTAGTCTGCAAGTACCATTAGCATTTTGTCAATTTCGAAATCGGTGACAGGCAATATTCAATATGACAGGCAATATGCTTCATTTCCGAAATCAATCGAGGAGTAAAGCGACCATGCGACAAGGAAGGTAATTCCAGATTAGAGCCAAGTGGTGCATCTAGAGACAAGTCTGGTCAGGGTATACATGTACATGCACTGTGGCATGCTGAAATTGACCCGTCTCTGGAATTACCTCCCTTATCACGTCTGCAATAACCCGACTTCTCCGTCTGTAACGCAGGGCGACTTAAGTGGCCATGCGTTACATACGGAGAAGTCGGGTTAGTCTGCAAGTGCCATGAGCATTTTGTCAATTTCGAAAGCGGTGACAGGCAATATGATTCATTTCCGAAATCAATCTTGGAGAAAGCGACCATGCGATAAGGAAGGTAATTCCAGATTAGAGCCAAGTGGCGCATCTAGAGACAAGTCTGGTCGTCGGCTTATAAAAAGAGTATTATGACTTGCTTTACCAGACCCGAACCATACAATCAATGTATCAAACAAAATATTATTGTTAATCCTGTTATTCGAGAACACGATTAACCTCACATTTAGATTATGGCGCCCAGCGTAAGCCGTGACCAGACTGCGCGATTGCATTTTCTCAGCCGGTGGTGCCTTTTGTGCCTATTCCTGTTTGTTGCCCCATGGCAGATGGCACATGGTAATATGGCACCACGGGACATTGGAAAACTGGCAAACTTAACTATTTTGCTGAAACTGCCGTACAACTGTGCAAATCGCTGATTCTGTCAACAATTTTACCTCCACCCTGCTGAATTTAAGTTTGTCGTCTGCTGTTTATGTTTCATTTTCCGTTTGTTTGAGAGCAATTTAGAATCATTTCCATGATTTTTCCGAAGTACATGTACACGATTATAAAGTGCTGTCAATCCATGAAAGAAGACAAAATATAAAACAACAACAGACGACACTTTATATTTCCTCCTGTGTCTAAGGGCTTAGAAGGCTGTGATGACAAATATTCCAAACACTCGTACTCACGATAGTTCCAACTACAGTCAGTGTCAGTCAACCGTGCCCATTTTACGGGAAGATAAACCATATAGATCAAACCCGATTTTTTTTTTTTTTTTTTACAAAATTTAATGGATATCTAAAGCAGCTTACATGCGTACATTTTCTTCATCTCATTCCCACGAGTTAGCTACATGTATTTCGTTCCAACGACATAGATTCTCAATCCCACGAGATAGCGTCCCGTTCGAACCTCGTTTGAACGAGTTACCGATCTTGTTACCTAAACATCACATCTCGCTCTCACGTCATAACATGTTGTTCCCACGAGATATCATTTTGTTCGAGTTAGCGATCTCGTTCCCACGACAGAGTCAGCCAATCAAACACAGACGAATTGTCACTGAAGAGTGTGGAGTAATATCTGATAATATATTGCCTGATTATGTCGTTCGAACGATATGCTGTCTGGGAACGAGATACTACGGTGTGAGAACAATATGTGATGCTGTGGGAACGACATACTATGTCCCAGGAACGAGATAATCATATGAGCGCATGCCCATTTCAAGCTGGAGTTTCCTTTGACAATTGACTTCGAAATCTGGTCAGAACGAAGTTCGCAATTCGGCCCACATTTTCAATCAGTATTTTTCCAATAACAAAGTTCAAGTTAACACTTTCATCATGGTAGTTTCCAAACTACTAGTATACAATATAAAATAAATATTTTTTTCCGAATTTCTGGAAATAAAAAGCGAATATCATTGGTTTGTTGAAAGGCAATATGTCTTACCTGTAGATTATGTCTCCATATTCATTATATGATGTTTCACTTCACTGATACCAAATGACATATGTCAACAAAAAGGCACCATTGTATTTTATACAACAACCATTGCGCCATGTAGCGTTATAAAGAGGACTGAATAAATGTTGTTTACTCTGCATACACTGTAAACAAAGAACAACATTCAGCTGACTTGACAGCTATTTAGAATTTTTTTTTTAAAATCCGCCGCCATCTTGAATATGCTGTCGAGACTGACTAAACAAAAACAGTTATTAGGGGTCAATGGTGAAAAAATAAAGGTAAACACGGCATTTTATATTTATTAGGTTACTTCCGGTATATATTAGGTTACTTCAGATATAAACAACAGGTATTCAGCCTCATTCATTATGCCATGTATTTAGTTTTTATACCGCAACCACTGGAGCCATTTATTTAGTTTTTATACCGCAACCACTGGAGCCATGTATTTAGTTTTTATACCGCAACCACCGGAGCCATGTATTTATTTTTTATACCGCAACCACTGGAGCCATGTATTTAGTTTTTATACCGCAACCACTGGAGCCATGTATTTAGTTTTTATACCGCAACCACTGGAGCCATGTATTTAGTTTTTATACCGCAACCACTGGAGACATGTATTTAATTTTTATACCGCAACTACTGGAGCCATGTATTTAGTTTTTATTCCGCAACCACTGGAGCCATGTATTTAGTTTTTATACCGCAACCACCGGAGCCATGTATTTAGTTTTTATACCGCAACCACTGGAGCCATGTATTTAGTTTTTATACCGCAACCGGTGGAGCCATGTATTTAGTTTTTATACCGCAACCACTGGAGCCATGTGTTTAATTTGTATACCGCAACCACTGCTCCAGTGGTTGTGGTATAAAATCTAAATACATGGTGAGTGCCGTCGAATATAAAATATAGTCGGTTTCGCCGCGACAACATTATAGGGGCTCGCTAAAGCTCGGTCCAATATAGCTGTCTAAGGCTCAACCAAATATATTGTATATATTATATTCGATGGCGCTAACCATGTAGTTACTATATAAGTGTACAGGAGTTTGTGTTGGTACCTTATTGTTGTATTCGGTTATACGCGGATTACCACAGGTTTATATGATACATGGGAGATAATAATTTCGTTATAGCTGCACCAGTCAGCACAATTTGGGAAACACACTTCTTATGCATGGTGAAAGGATCATAATTATTATCATATTTATAAAGAAGTATCAATTCTAGACACTCGTTTAATTTAAGTGACATGTAAGCATCGGTGGGTATCATAACATCAAGTAATTAAAGAGCATTGTTTACAGGTCACTTGATTGTGGAAATGAGTTCTGAAAAAAACAACATACATCTATAATCAAGGTGTATGATCACGTGGTACTAACAACAACAACAATGGCTCGGAATAATAAAATGCCTGATTTACAGTGCAACCTCTCTAAACCGGACACCCTGGGGACCTCCCAGGGTGTCCGGTTTAGCGAGGTTTCACTATAGTGCATTTGACTTTGTACAACATTCCCAAAAGTATTTATTTGTATAACGGGTTATTGTTTTCTTTTCTATTATTGTCTCATTAACCATATGCATTTGTTGGTTGTGATTGTTAGAATTATATGTGTAAATATTTCATTTTTAACTAAAATGTTTTGAAAAATTTGAAATGTGTTGTCCCTTGTAATTCTTGCTAAATGACAATTGTACATGATTTGCATCGTATTATTCTTCAGAATCGTTATATTGTACAGTTGACGAGACTGAAATAAACTATTTATTCATGTGAACAAATTGTTATTGTACGGAGCCCCGCAGGGGACATGGATTTATTTTTATGAATTCGTTCCCACGAAATAACAATTCGTTCCCTCAATTTAACAATTCGTTCCATTGAATTAACAATTCGTTCTCACGATATAACAATTCGTTCCCTCGAATTAATAATTCATTCCAGCGAAATGACAATTCGTTCCCTCAATATAACAATTCGTTCCGTCGAATTAACAATTAGTTCCCACGATATAACAATTCGTTCCCACGAATTAACAATTCGTTACCGTGGGAACGAATTGTTATTTCGTGGGAACGAATTGTTAAATTGAGGGAACGAATTGTTAATTCATGGAAACGAACTGTTATATCGTGAGAACAAATTGTTAAATTGAGGGAATGAATTGTTATTTCGTGGGAACGAATTAATAAAAAAAATAATTCTACGTCCCCTGAGGGGTCCCGTATTATTGAGCCAATATCACATATAATAGCGAGGCGTGTTAAGTTATTACTACCGGTGTCTAGACTGTCTCACTGCCAATTTAGCGGAGATATTAAATGGAACAAAAATCAGTATGTTTTATAAAATAGACGTGATCTTGCCGTTTCGTATATAACTGATCCGGGTCTACAGTGACAATGAGCCACGGGCTGATAAAACGCAGAGTCCATGTGTGACTACTGTAGACACTGATCATCTTCCTTACTCACAATCTTCAATAACCTGATCAAACGCGGTTAGGTAGGACGCAGAGTGACCAGTGTATCATAGAGAACGAAATAACCAATGGAGACCCATTATATTTAGATTCACAGTACTGTTGTTAACTTTGCTAATAATCGTGATTGGAGAAATGGGGCTTATCTGATTTGTGACCAGTGCAGCTTCCGATCTAATATCACGCTACTGTAGCCTGACAACGATCTATATTGCTTGTTAGAAGCATGATGGGTGTTTCATTGATAGGATGGCGAACAGTGTAGATCCTGATCAGACTGTGCGGACGCACAGGCTGATCAGGATCTACACTGGTCGCAAAACCCTTAAGTCCCATTGTTTCCAGTCACAGTCACATACTATTTGTAACTTTTCTTGAAATTAAAATATTGACATTGACCTTATCCTTGGCAAATAATATTGATGAGTTAAATTCCGAGAAACACCAACACATATTTATTAGGGACCCTCAAAGCAAGCGGATTTAGGATTAAGGTAGATAAATTAACCCACATATATTGACATACAGTTTGTATTATTTATTTATATTAAAGGTACATGCCCACTCAGTAGGCACAAAATGTTCTTTATATCGGAGATATCATCTGATACATTGTCTAGCAAAACAAAGATTCATTCACCATGAGCCCACGCATTGATTGGCATTATTATACATTTTATATCAGATGTAAAATTTCCACACTGATATCAGGGGGAATAACCGTGTTTCCGTAAAATGTTAACGGACATTACTATTTAGTATCTGTATTTATATTTTGATGCGCAATGATCATACTTTATATAATCTGTCTATAATATTATCTTTCCAGGTAACTCATTTAATTAGTATAACTAACTAAAAAATAGCATGCCTCATTTGCATATGAAAATAGCCTTATACCACCGCGAGTCACTATCAGTAAAATAAATATTATTAAATGATTATATCTGTATAGAGGGCACTTTTAATTTTTAGAATTGGTGGAATAGTGACACATTTATACACTGATTTAATGAACTGAGTGGGCATGCACCTTTAACCTGGATATGCGAGCTACATGTACATATGCGTACTATAAGATGGAAAGATAGTGACTTAGAACGTTGTCTCATACCGCACATGTTAAAGAGAAATATCGCTGATGCTATCTTTAGATCTCGGTCACCTATTACGGAAGTTAAACTGAGCATTTAAGATGAAGAATCGATACCACCATCTTCCTGTTTGCGGCCATGATCCACCAGGGCCGGGCTTGTAATCAGTAAGTGACCAACACCTCCAGACACCGGTTTCAGCACCTACGGAGGGGCGGGTGGGGAAATCCCATCGCGACACTGCACACGCAAGTCCTTAACACGTGTTATTGACGAAGTTGACAGCATAGATACATACCCCGCCGCCCACTAACATGCGCCAGGCTGACAAGGCGGTGTTTCCATATCACCACAGATACAGGTTTAGCACGTGACATAGAGAATAGTAGGTTAGTGTCGTGAATGGGAAACACTATCTGGCAAGGCTTAGGAAACGGGATGGGCGAGGCTCTGCCGAGCACATCCCGTTTCCGTGCCGCGCCAGATATTTTTTTCCCATTCATGGCACTAACATAATATTCTATTTATCCCGTCAACACCTACAAATAGCTTTAAAATGCAATACAAATAACCCCAGCCACCGCACATATTTATACTCAGTGATTAAGTTGTATTGACAGGATATCAAAAATGTTTCACGGCACCGTGTTTCACGGCACATACGCACTGTGTTGACGGGATAAATAAAGAACATTTATGCAAGTTGCCGGCGAGCCTCGGAATTCCTACCATTTTGTAGTGCGCATAGAGCTCCTAACGCATAGAGCTCCACAGACCAGCTCGATACGTCGTTAAAGAACCATATAGAGCTCCAGTTCCATAGAGCCTCCGATGAGCTCACTGCGTCATTATGCCCGGTCGCCCTGCATTCAGGGGCCCGTTTCACTAAACTTCGTACGACTAAAATGTTCGTAAGTGCAAAATTATGATAACCTGTAAATATCACATTAACAATGTTTTCTTGTAAACAATTATTGGATTTACATGTATTGAGCATAGGCTGCATATGCAGCCTATGCTCAAGAAATGTAAATCCATCAATTGTAATTTCCAGACGATCCTAAATTTGCACTTACGAACTTCTTAATCGTACGAAGTTTAGTGAAACGGGCCCCAGCTCCCCAAATATCAACTAGTACAACCGAAACTACTGACTACAGTAATATATTGATCATGCAGTATCGCCAACTATACTGGACTTCGTGGCGAAACGCCTTTTAGTTTTACCTAGTAGGTCCCACGTGACATTGATGAAGAGGATTCTGGAAGAAGGTATTGATCAATTTGATGTCGTTGAGATACGTCTGTACACAAAACAAGCATAGCCATGATGCTTATTTAGACACCGCAAATGCTGATGTTAAGGGTTGTACCGATTACAGTGAGCCAGTATCGGAAGTGGGGAGCTCTGTGTGTCAAGGTGAAAGACCCATTTTAAAGTTGCTGTGCACCTTCGACCCATTGAGCTCGCGGGAGCTATATGCGTTGTGGCATAACGCATATAACTCAATGTGAGCTCTATGTGTCAGGCCACAACGCATATATATCCTAGATGGTTTATATGTGTTGGGAGATGTATGTGGTCTAACAGAGCTTCGTAGCATTGCCTTGCCTGATACACTTGATATTAAAAGACACTATACTGGCATTGTCTATTTATACGCACTATTCCCATCTGTGACAGTGATACGGTTTAACAGACATTACCGTTATTTACAAAACTTTCATCGCATCTGTTGGCGAGAAACGTCAATTGTCTGTCAAGAAGGTAAAATATGTTTCGACGGACAAAATACAGTAGATACATTCATAACCGAGAAATACACATTTCTGCTTTAACATGGCAATTTCACCTCCGATGTGACCAAGTTGAAACCTTCATAAAATGTGCTTGAAATGTTGGACACCGACAAGAAGTGAGATACAGCCTGTATTTCCCCGGATGTCGAGGTGCCCGGGCGGGTGATAATTAAAGAGATGGACCGGTGATGAAACAGAACCGTTCTACGGCTCTTATCCCGCCATCAGCTGATACCGATCATTAAAGTTATAGAGTTAAGTGATTCTTTAATTCGTCAATTCACACCATTGGTGACCAGATGGTTTATAAGGACTGTCTTGTCGGGTACATTCACCCAGTGTCCTACCCGAATTAACATCAGAAATCGTCACCAGTATAGGATATCGGACTTGTTTGCAGATTCAGGACCATTCATCACGTCTCTACAAGGTATGTAATACAGTAGAACCTCGCTAAACCGAACACCCTGGCGACTCCATTGTGTTTACATTGATAGGTTTCAGTCATTTATGCCATTGTCGTGTCTGTTCATGATGGAAAATGACAAAACGGTTATTGGAGTGCCTAATTACTGTGGATCCTCTCTAAACCGGACACCCTGGGGACTCTCTAAACCGGACACCCTGGGGATCCCAGGGTGTCCGGTTTAGAGAGGTTCCACTGTATACCAATTTCAGAGTACACACACACATGTACTAGATTATAGCAATAAGAATATTACAACTTACATCTTCGTATCCACATCTGCTTATGAATCCCATTCAGTCATTGCAATTTCCTTACAGTATGTGTCAGCATATGGCACATATGCACTACATGTATATAGTTTGGTAGTGGATGGTGTAAAGGTGTAGCCATTACATTATGCGAGAACTACTGTCTGTTCCACGTTTTGCTGCCGACGAAGTTTTGACTATTAAACACATTAGTTCTAAACAATATTTAAAAGAAAATACTTTTTAATCCATAACAAAAAAGTTACCCTCCCCAAAAAAAATTATTTGATGAGATTCCATCAAATATTGATTTTATTGCGAAAAAAACGATTTTCCTATGGTAATTTAGCATGGGGAGTCAATTTCCAAACCATTTCGTTTTTTTGTCCTGAAGGATGAAAAAACGAAAAATTTTGCAAATTTTCTCAGAAGCTTGAAAATGATGTAACTAAGAAAACAAAAGTTAGAAGTTGAAAATCGGTCCACAAATAAAATAAATATTTAAAAAAAATCAATATTTGATTGAATTTCATCAAATAATTTTTTTGGGGGCGGGTGACATTTTTGTTATTGATAAAAAAGTAGTTACTTTTAAATATTTTTTAGATTTAATGTGTTAATTATATATGGTATATATTAATATCGCATCGTTCAGGTGGGACAGGTCAATTTCAAATTTGAATACTTATAATTAGTAGTTTACTAGACGTTTAATTTGAAACGTTCTCAGTGAGGTAATTGGTCTCGTGTCTGATCTTGCACTTGTATTGGGAGAATATAGTTATCATAGTACGTTCAGGATTATGGTTTTGACTGGAGAAATGGGGCTTATGGGTGTTTTCGACTGGCGTACATCCAGATCAGCCTGTGTATCCGCACAGTCTAATCATGATATGCACCGTTCGCTATTCAATCAATGAAACACCCGCCGTGCTTCTAACAAGCAATATAGATCGCTATCAGGCACAGATCGGGAGTGTGATATTTGATTATAAGGTATACTAGTCACAAACGCCGTACGCCACATTTCTCGAGCCACTGCCACAATTATGTCATTTCATTTTCTCTCTGTGGTTCAGGGGCCCGTTTCACTAAACTTCGTACGACTAAAATGTTCGTAAGTGCAAATTTAGATTCGTCTGGAAATTCCAATTGATGGATTTACATTTATTGAGCATAGGCTGCATATGCAGCCTATGCTCAATAAATGTAAATCCAATAACTTAGTCTGCATATATACGACCTATCGCTAGCATTATTATTATTATTATTATTATTATTACAGGTTAGAAACCAGGGACAGGAAATCACGATGCCTCCCCATGACATTCTACCGTACAGCATTGAGCAATTCCTGCAGGGAACGAGCCCGGCTACAGGCAGTGATGTCAACAACAATCCACAACTGGATACGTACAACCAGAGTTACACATACAGCGACGACCAATCAGATGGCGGCAAATTCGCCAACTCGCCGTACGCCCGGAAGTGCGAGAGACGCAATAAATCACAGGTTCCGGACGACGTGCGTCTGCGAGTGAACAGCAAGGAGCGGGAGAGAATGCACGACCTGACGGCGGCATTGGATGACCTGCGTCACGTAATGCCGCCCTCACTCGGCGCCGGTGGGAAGAAACCATCCAAAATGTCCACCCTGATGATGGCGAGAAACTACATCGTCCTGCTCAGTAAGTCTCTGTATGAAATGAGAAACCTCGCCGTGGAATTGTCGACAAAGCACACAGGGAATTCCAACATTCAGCACACTACTGGTTATAGCAATATTTACGGTGTTACGCCACTGCCAGTGAGACATGGGTATACGCATGTGCAAGACATAAACGCCCGTACGGCGAGTGATTTACACAAACACATTGCCTCCTACGCGCCAGTTCAGTCTACCCCAGACCGGGGAATATCGCCCGTGGCACACTCCCCCCGTGTAGACAATGAATCCGCCCTGCACGTCAGCATTCCATGTCCCTGCAACTTCTGTCACTGACGGCGCTACCGAAACAATGTTGATTAGTTGACGTCAGTACTTACATATAAATGACGGACATCATACGTGCTTTGTGGACGGTTAGAAAGTACTACATGTACTTCAGTACGATCACCCAACTGGGCTAGACAATTTCGCCTCGTACAATACATGGACATCCAAATGTTTACCGCATGACACCGTGAGACAGATCCATTTCTAAATTACAGTAGATGAAAGTAGCATGAAAGTAATTTGGCATCTTGAGGAAAGCCATGCGACTTTGAATCTAGGAACGCTTTATATTCTTCCTATCTTTCTAATTTCTATTTATTTTCTGTTTACGTGCTGTAAATGTCGTCCTTATCTTCTGACTTCGCCTTTGTTTGTTTGAACATGTCAGTTACATTTGACATTCCAGAACGTAATGGTTCATAATTTTCTACCTAAGGAAATGTGTGATATCTCATGAAAACTGTTTACAAAATTTACGATAGTTTCCGTAAATGACATCGAAAGAGCAAATGTGGAATATATTCACAATTTCTGTAAATATTTTTCATGAACAATCGCACGTCTTCACAGTATCACATGAATTAAAATTGCCTCATATTGTTGTCGCCAGTCAAACTCCTGATTAGCGAGGGTAACTTATATTGTCAACTCAATAACAAATACTGTATGCATTACAGTTGTAACCAGTTCAAACCTGACAAGCCTGTGTGTCCGCATAGTCCGATCATGGTCTGAACTGATCTCGAGTATTCAATAACATCTAGCAATTGACCATGTGTGAAATTACATGTGTAAAGCAGTGATGGTGCATGTGGATATTTTCCCGAAGGACGGCTTCTAACTAAACCACTGACTTATCTCCATTTTCTCCACACCATCTATTTCAATCTTACTGTTGTAGACAGACTTGTGGGTCGGTTCACTAAGCTTCGTACAAATCAAATGTTCGTAAGTACAAAATTATGACAGTCTGGAAATTGCAGCCTATGTCCAATACATGTAAATCCTTCCAGACGATCCTAAATTTGCACTTGCGAACATTTTAGTCGTACGAAGTTTAGTGAAATGGGCCCTAGTTGTTACCGTTATATGTATCTTCTGTTTATGTGTACTATTGTTATAATAAAAAGCCACCACACTTGATGTACAATCGTTCGTTACTTGTTTGTAAGCCATACACATTTACTTGGGCCCGTCAGATAGGAGTAACTATGTGACTGTTGCGAACTAAGTAGCTACAGATTAGGGTATACATGTACATGTACTGTGGTATGCTGAAACTGACCCGGCTCTGGAATTACCTCCCATATCACGTCTGTAATAACCTGACTTCTCCGTCTGTAACGCAGGGCGACTTAAGTCGTCCTGCGTTACATACGGAAAAGTCGGGTTAGTCTGCAAGTGCCATGAGCATTTTGTCAATTTCGAAATCGGTGAAAGGCAATATCGTTCATTTCCGAAATCAATCTAGGAGAAAAACGACCATGCGATAAGGTAGGCAATTCCAGATTAGAGCCAAGTGGCGCATCTAGGGACAATTCTGGTCGTCGGCTTATAAAAAGAGTATTATGATTCACTTTACCAGACCCGAACCATACTATTATTGTTCATCCTGATATTCCAGAACACGATCAACCTCACATTTAGATTATGGCGCCCAGCGTAAGCCGTGACCAGACTGCGCGATTGCATTTTCTCAGCCGGTGGTGCCTTTTGTGCGTATTCCTGTTTATTGCCCCATGGCTAATGGCAGAAATAAAGTCAGGATCTGCACCGTTGGCACATTGGATAAGGCATCACGAGACATTGCTGAAACTGATGTACAACTGCAAATCGCTGATTCTGTAAACAAAAATTCATTTTCTGTTTGTTTGAGAGCAATTTAGAATCATTTCCATGATTTTTCCGAAGTACAAGATTCTAAAGTGCCGTCAATCAATGCATTTATTGAGAAAGATACAAAATATAAAACAACAGCAGACGACACTTTATATTTCCTCCTCTGTCTAAGAAGGCTCTGTGGACAAACATTCCAAACATTCGTACTCACTATAGTTACAACTACAATCTGTGTCAGTCAACCGTGCCCATTTTACGGGGAAATAAACTATATAGATCAAACTTGATTTGTTTCATTTCTCTTTTTACCAAATGTAATGGATATGTACGGCAGCTTACAAAGGCACATGCGTACACTTTCTTCATCTCATTCCCACGAGTTCGCTATTTCGTTCCAACCACATAGCTTCTCAATACCACGAGATAGCGTCCGTTCGAACCTCGTTTGAACGAGTTACCGATCTTGTTACCAAAAACATCAGATCTCGCTCTCACGCCATAACATGTTGTTCACACGAGATATCATTTTGTTTGAGTTAGCGATCTCGTTCTCATGACAGTCAGCCAATCGACAAATAGACTAATGGTCACTCAAGAGTGTGGAGTAATATCTGATACTATATTGACTGATTGTGTCGTTCGAACGACATGCTGTCTCATAGGAACGAGCTGCTATCTCGTGGGAAGGAGATACGATGTCGTGGGGGAACTCGGCACTGTGCTGTTTGAACGAGATACTATGGCGTGAGAACACGATATTATGTGGTGAGAATGAAATACTATGTCGCAGGCACGAGATACTACGGCGTCAGAACAAGATATTATGTGGTGGGAAAGAAATACTATGTCGCAGGAACGAGATAAACACATAAGCGCATGGCCCGTTTACGCTGCCGACGGCAAAAATAAGGGCGTTTCCTTTGACAATTCGCAATTCGGCCCACATTTTCAACCAGTGTTTTTCCAATAGGAAAGAACATGTAGAAGTTAACACTTTCATCATGTTATATTTCGAAACACTAGTACCAATACTATATAATATTTGATTTCAATATAAGGTGATGCAGGTGCCCCATCCTCCACATCAATTTCAAAATTGCAGTGCCACCGTTGTGAACTGGTCTGGTGACGTATTGGCGCGTTCTAGTAACGTCATAAGACACATGCATTACGTAGGTGTTGGCATGGCCCCGAAATAAACATTGTCTACAGCCATGGTCAAACAACACGCGATGTACGTTAGAACACGGCGGTTATAGCTGCACCAGTATGTATGATATGTGAAAGGCAATTCTTATTTATGGTGAAATGATCATATTATTATCATATTTATAAAGAAGTAACAATTCTAGACACTCGTTTAAGTTAAGTGATATCGAGCAAATACCGTAACCATCGGCGGGTCATAAAATCAAATAATCAAAGAGCATTATTTACTGTTTTCTTGATTGCGGAAATGAGTTCTGAAAAGACTAAATGGCCGCGGTCCGCATGCCGCGCCCGTCGAGGCTCTGACAGTATACCACATACTTTAACCAAAAACCTTTACCAAAACGTTTAACCAAAAGCAATCACATACGTACGTACGTACAATGTGACGACAACATCACGTTGTCCACAAGCGGGCGCGACAAAAAGAAACTACAATGCATAATTTGTATTATTGTATCAGTTTCAACTGATTCAGAGAATGTAAAGGACATTCATATGTTCACTATTTGGCTGGTAAATTGTACGAAGCCATGTTTGATGTTTCTATGTCTACATCATAGTGAAATGCTGGACACGGTTCGGGTCTACAGCCAACTGTCAATGCTGTACTATCAAACTATCGTTAGAGATAACATACAGGGAGCCGTTTCACTAAACTTCTTACGACTAAAATGTGCGTAAGTGCAAACTTATGATAGTCTGTAAATTTCACATTAACAATGTTTTATTGTAAACAATTATTGGATATACATTTATTGAGCATAGGCTGCATATGCAGCCTATGCTCAATAAATGTAAATACATCAAATGAAATTTCCAGACGATTCCAAATTTGCACTTTCGAACATTTTAGTCGTAAGAAGTTTAGTGAAACGCGCCACTGCGATGCATGTACATACATCACAGACACCAAAGCGGCAACTAAGTAATTTAGTTCGTCATCTTCCCACCGGAAGGTTGCCACGTCCAATATGATCGATTTTTAAAACTATCAGAACATGCTGTTGTTTTTACTGTAGTATGAAACCATTGGGTATATTTAAGGTTTGCGAGGATTATGGGATTTGTGACCAGTGCAACCCACGATCACATTGTACACTCATGTAGTCTGATTTATACTGCTTGTTAGAAACATGATTTGTGTTTCATTGATGGAATGGCTGATCTGGTTCTTCACTAGTCTCAAACCCCATAAGCCCCATTTATTATTATCATATTATCATTATTATATTTTGTTACCTGCACAGTAAATGGCTTATGTGGCTGTGACTGGAGAAACAGGGCTAATGGGATTTGTGACCATTGTAACTCCTGATCAAATAGCACACGCCGGTATCCTGATAACGATCTACATTGCTTGTTAAAAGCATACCGGTTAATTCGCGCAGTTTTATGATGATCGGCAATGTTAGATTTTTGCATCACTTAGATGGAAAAGTCTAAAAGTGCCGATCATCATGAAACTGCTCGAATGCTCAGTCTGATCTGGATCTACACTGGTTGCACAATTAAGAAACCTAATTTCCCCAGACACAGTCTGTCGTGTATATCAATAAATCACACCATTTCCTTTCGTGAAATGTCCAACAACATGCGTTAAACTATGTTTTCCTACTGTCTGTTCCACGTTTTGGTGCCGACGAATTTTGGCTATTAAACACATTAAAATATTTAAACGTAAGTACATTTTTATCAATAACAAAAAAGTCACCCTCCCTAAAAAAAATTATTTGGTGGTGAAACTCCATCAGTATTGATTTTATTGCGAAAACACTATTTTTTTATGGGAATTTAACATGGGGGCTAAAAATATATTTTTTAAAAATAAGTTTTCTATTTGTGGACCGATTTTCAAAATCTAACTTTTTCTTAGTTACATCATTTTCAAGCTATCTCGTCAGGTTTCGGAGTCAATTTCCAAAATTTTTCGTTTTGGAAATTGACTCCCCATGTTAAGTTCCCATAGGAAAATCGTTTTTTCGTAATAAAATCAATATTTGATGGAATTTCATCAAATAATTTTTTTTTTCGGGAGGGTGACTTTTTTGTTATTGATGAAAAAGTAGTTACTTTTAAATATTTTTTTAGATTTAATGTGTTTAATGGCCAAATGTTCGTCGGCAGCAAAACGTGGAACAGACAGTAATTAATCTGTTTCATCACTGTGTATCCATATATGAGACCCATTGCCTTTGATGTAGAAAGATATTGAATCATAACTGTGTCTCACACCTACAATGTAACAGTGTAACATTTCTAACGCAATCGGATTATCTTAACCATCCGCTATGACATTAAACTGATCATTTAAGATAAATAAGCGATAAGATCCACCAAGGCCGGGCCTGTAATCATTATGTAGCCACCACCTCCCGACACCGGTATTCACACATACAGGGTGGTGGGTGGGGCAATCTCTTTATCACATTGAAGCACATGTCGTTGATGTACATGTCGTTTACAGAACATAACACACCATACTGTTAATTCCCGTTACACAAGAGCAAAACATTGACTGAATTTTATCACCTACATATATGATATAGGGCAGATATGGTCAACACTGTAAATATTAACCCTTTCAAGCCAGAAGAGAATATAATATAGATAACAGTTGTACAAACTGACAGTGTACCAAACCTTCTCATCGGGATCTGTAGCCTATTTCACCAACATTGCAAAGTATACTTTTCTAGCAAAGTATACTTTGAGGGAGTAATCATTTATTTTTTCCGAAATGCATTATTTCGTAGAGAACTAACTACTATCTATTATCTGATATTTGATGATTAAAAGTATGCAGACTTATTATACTGAGTTTATTACATTATCACAGCCATTTTGGCTGTGATAATGTAATCAAATTAGTATAATAAAAATAATAAATTTATCCTTAAATTGAAAATTTCTCAATTGAAAGTATACTTTGCTAGAAAAGTATACTTTGCAATGTTGGTGAAATAGGCTACTGAAGTGTTTCCCAGCATTTTTCAGAGTCTGGAACTATCAATGACATGTATTCGGGATAAAGTGTTACACGATACGTGGTGTGCGAACAGTGAAATAATGTCACGACGTTGATACATGTACATCTGCCATTGACTATGTTGACAGCGCAAATACATATCCCGCCGTACATGTACTTGCTGTCAGCCTGGCAGGCCAAAGTTCCCATATGACCACATACATGTATATGTATATGCGGCTGTGACTGGTGAAGGTGTGGTTTACTTGTGACCAGTGCAGCTCCTGTTCAAATAACAGTAATAACATGTAGCCCGGTAACGATCTATATTGCTTTGTTAGAGATATGACGGGCGTTTCATTGATGTAATGGTAAAAGGTGCAGATCCTGATCAGACTGTGCAAACGCACAAGCTGATCAGGATATACACTGGTCACAAAACTGATAGGCCCCATTTATCCAATCACAGTCACATACATGTATATGTTATACACGCGCATATAAAGCACACATATGCATGTACACATTACATAGATGTTATGTTTATTGGTCAGATTTGATTCATTATTACTGTTTCAACCGAACTGAAAGTAGCGTAAGTGACATTATTATATAGCCCACCAGCTGACAAAAGACACCTTACATCATATGTAGCTTGTGTAGATCCTGATCTACGTTGAGGTTTCCGCATTGGAATTACACTATGAAAGTTTTCATCGGCTGATCTGGAGGTACGTAGGTCGAATGGCATATGACAAGCATCAAACTTTGTATCACTGTGATAAAAACTGTTATGTGACGTTCAGAGTCGAGAATATATCTACGTAACAAAAAGGGGGACCTATCTCACTTATGTGTGGATGTGGCCTGGCAGAAATAGAGCCTCGGAGAGAGGTCAGAAAGGAACATTTATATAGACCGTTCCCATGTGATCGCATATTTAACTCTTTTTTTTTCGGATGTTATAACCTGATAAGATATTAGAGAAGTAGTTCCATAGATATAGAAGCATGATGGGGCCCTCCATTACCCGGATGTCGAGGTGCCCCGGGAAAGCGGTAGTTACAGAGATGACCCGGATATTGCGTGGAACAGTTTTACGGCCCTTATCCTGACATCAGCTGATACCGATCATTAAAGTTATAGAGATAAGTGATTCCTTAATTCGTCAATTCACACCATTGGTGATGCGATGGTTTATCAGGACCAGTACTGTCTTGTCGGCTACATTCTCCCACCATCGCCAATAACATATATAGGACTTCACTGCGGATACAGGATCATCTCATCATTACAAGGTAACCTTTCAACTATCACTGTTATCTTCCTTTCCATGTCTAGCGATGGTGGCGTCAGTCAAAACATTTCCTGACTGCTATACTCTATATAAACTATATTTGTCATTTATTGTTTTAAACTGCGGCATTAGACATGAACCCTTTACATTGTTTGTTTTTCCCAAATTTATATAACTTAGAAACAAAATTTCTAGCCCGCTGCATACATCTCGCGAGGGTAGCAATTTAACCCCATCTCTTTAATGTAACACATGGAAGAGTGATTTTTGCAATCGATTATCCGGTGTGTTTGATATGTTAGCGATACAAAACTGTCATAGCTGTATCAATAAATTATTAATAAAGAACATACACATGCAGAAATTGGTTATTTTTCTGTGTCAATGTGTTTATCTGACATTTACATGAATATCTTGTAAAATTGAAAGCTTCATTTCGTTATATTGAATGTTGAACAACAACAAGAGAACATATGGCTTCCATGGGAAAATGATTTCCATGTTCTATTATTTTTAGAAATTTACTAGACTAAGTTCTACATCCAAGATTATTTCCTTAAATGTATAAAATATAGTTTACTAAATATCGACCTACATGCAACAGGTTTGGTTATGCACTTCGGTTGTTCACATTTTTTGAATGGGTCAAGTTGTAGCCGTAGATAACATATCAGAGGCGACTTATTGTAGCTGCAGGTGGTCAATGACACGCGTTACATGTCATTGACTATGGTTTGAACAGGTGCTATCAATACTACATTACTACATACATATTACATTGGAAAAAAAATTATAAGTACAAGTCGCTTAAATTGCATAAACTGAATGTTTTTTTGTGGGAATATCCATAATTAATAATATGTAGTTATATGCCATAGGTCATAGATGTGACATTGTAAATTGGATTACTCATATTTAGTCGTTTAACATCAGTTTTGTTTGAATTGTTGTGACTGTTAATCGACCGTATATTTTACAATGATCTTGAAACATAGTCGTCATATCGTGTTCATAATTGTCCGTCCACCTGTTGTTATTGCTGGTGCTCTCCTGTTTCCTTATGTAATACTATAATTATTGCAGGTAGTGTCAGGAACCAGGGACAAGAACTCACGATGCCTCCCCACGACATTCTACCGTACAATATCGAGCAACTACTGCAGGGAACGAGCCCGGCCACAGACAGTGACGTCAACAACAATCCACAACCGGATACGCACAACCAGAGTTACACCTACGGCGACGACCAATCAGATGGAGGCAAGTTCGTCAACTCGCCGTACGCCCGGAAGTACGAGAGACGAAATAAATCGCCAGTTCCGGACGACGTGCGCCTGCGCGTGAACAGCCGAGAGCGGGAGAGAATGCACGATCTGACGGCGGCACTGGACGACCTGCGTCACGTGATGCCGCCTTCACTCGGCACCGACGGGAAGAAACCGTCAAAAATGTCCACCCTGATGATGGCGAGAAACTACATCGTCCTGCTCAGTAAGTCTCTGCATGAAATGAGACACCTCGCCGTGGAACTGTCGACAAAACACACCGGATATTCCAACATTCAACAAACCACGGCTTATATCAATACTCACGGTGTTACACCAGTGCCAATTCGACATGGTTATGCGCATGTGCCAGATATAAGCACCCGGATGGCAAGTGATTTACAGAAGCACATTGCATCCTGCGCGCCAGTTCAGTCTACCACAGCCCAGGGAATATCGCCCGTGGCCCACTGCTCCCGTGTAGACAATGGATCCGCCATCAACATCAACATTCCGTGTCCCTGCAACTTATGTCACTGACGTCGCTACCGAAACAACGTTGCTGTTGCTGGCATGAAAGCAGATTTGACATCTTGAGAAAAGCCATGTGATTTTGAATCTAGGAACGCTTTATATTCTTCCTATCTTTCTATTTTCTTTTATTTTCACGTGCTGTAAATGTCGTCGGTTACATTTGACATTCCAGAACAACATGGGCTGTGATTTTCTACCTAAGAAAATGTGTGATATCTCATGAAAAATATTTACAAAAATTACGATATTTTCCGTAAATGACATCAAAAGATGGGGCGTAATGTTCAGAGCAAATGCGGAATAGAATTACAGTTTCTGTATATATTTTTTATGAACAATCGCACGTCTGTACAGTATCACATGACCTGTCTCATATTTTTGTCGCCAGTGTACCTCCTGATTAGCGAACTTAACTAATATTGTAAACTCAATAAAAATACCGGATGCATTTCATATACAATCGGTTTAAACCTGACAAGCCTGTGTATCCGCGTAGTCCGACCATGGTCTACACTGTTCTCGAATATTCAATAACATCTAGTGTCCATGTGTGAAGTTACATGTGTGAAGTATTCATGGTGCATGTGAATGTATTCCCGAAGAGCGGCATCTAACTAAACCACTGACTTATCTCCCTTTTCTCCACACCATCTATTTCAATCTTACTGTTATAGACAAACTAGTTGTTACCGTTTTATTTATATTTTGTTGATGTGTACTATTGTTTTATTAAAAACCACCACACTTGATATACAATCGTTTGTTACCTGTTTGTAAGCCATACAAATTTACTTGGGCCCGTCAGATAAGAGTAACCCTACGACTGTTGCGAACTAAGTAGCCACAGATCAGCATGTGTCCGCACAGTCTGGTCAGGGTATACCAGGGCATGCACGGCGACACCGTGAAATGGGCCCGGTTATGGAATTACCTCCCTTATCACGTCTGTAAGTTTCGTGAGCATTTTGTCATTTTCAATACATATTGGATATTATGGCATAAATGGGTGCTCGCCGTAGTGACAGTGTAATACAAATCATAATTCACTAGTGTAATAAATATGCAAATTAGCTTGTTACAGAAAACATGTGTTGTGACCAGTACAGCTTCAATGTATGACGGTGTGCTTATGCAATACATATAATCTATCATTTGTGATGATTTAATATGGTATTTATTAAACTAGTTGACTAATTTCATAAGAAACTCGGCATAGAAATCAGTAAACTCGTTTAATAGATACCATATTAAGTCATCACTCGTGTAAGATCCTCTATATATGTCTCATGTTTGAAATACATCTAGGAGAAAAAGCGACTATGCGATAAGGAATGGAATTCAATTCCAGATTAGAGCTTAGAAGCGCACATAGAAACAATATGAGCCGTCGGCTTATAAAAATGTTCCTATTACATACGTCCCCAACGTAGACCCGGACCATTATATGTCATCATACAGTCAGTAGACTGAAGAAATTAAATATGTTACTTGAGGACATGAAGAACATCACCTTCACTTTATAGCGACCAGGGTAGGTCCCGATCAGCCTGGTCTGCGGATACGCTGGTTGCATACGTGGTAGATGTCTTATTTTCTCAGCCCGTGCGATCTTTTGTAACCCACATATTCCTGTTTGTTTCCCTATGGTTGACTGCGAGGACCAGTCTGAATTCACAATGTTGGCTCATGGTATCTGGCATCATGGGACAGTTGAAAATGGGGACAATTTTGACATTTCTGCTGCGCCCGATGTGCAACTATACAAATCCGTGCCCCCCTCAATAATTGAACTCCTACAACACTGAATTAAATAGTGTCGTCTGCTGTTTATTGTTTACATTTGCCATCAGCAACATGCTTTAACAACATTTTAGAATCAATTCCAATGAAAATGATTCTAAAGTTTTCTTAAACCATGTTTTTATTGAGAAAGAAGACAACCAGACGAAACAGCAGACGAAAATTTACTCTCAATAGTTTCAACTATTTACAACTGGTTTACTAGTTACAACCCGTGCAGTCAACCGTGCCTCGTGCAGAGCCTCATCCATCCCGTTTCCTAAGCCTTGCCAGATATTGTTCCCCCATTCACATCATTAACCTACTATTCTCTATTTCTATCGTCTGCTTATATCGTTCGAGCGATATGCTATCTTATACGAACGAGATGCTATGCCGTTGGAACGAGACAGCTAACTCGTGGCAACGAGATGCTATCTCGTGGGAACGAGATACTGTGTCGTGGGAACGAAATACTATGTCGTCGCCCCGAGATACTATGCCGTGGGAACGAGATACTATACCGTGGGAACGAGATGCTATGTCGTGGGCTTGATATGCTATGTCGTGGGAACGAGTTGCTATGTCATGGGCTTGAGATGCTATGTCGTGGGACTACAGATAAAACATGTGCACGCGTCGCCTTTAAGCTGTTTTGTAGTTGTAGATATCAAACCGTACGGAAATAAGTGAGCTATTCATCTTCCCCAGTAGGTTGCTAACTTGCTACGTTCGGCCTGCTCGATCGCTACCCGGCGTCAGAAGAATAGTTGACCCCCAATATGTTGAATACTTTTATACTGTAATTATCAAATGCATAAAATCGTGTGTATATAGTTAAACTAGTGTTGTGTTTTCTTACAAACCCCATTTCTCCAGCCACAGTAATCGATATACCAAATATGGTTTTTCGTTTCCTGCACAGTAAATAACATGTGTGACTGACTGGAGAAATGAGGCTTATGACATGTGAGGCCAGTGTAACTCCTGATCAAACAGCACGCACATGTAGCCTGGTTAGGATCTATATGACAGTTGTTTCATTAATGGAATGGCGAACAGTGCAGCTCCTGGTCTGAATGTGCGGATGCACAGGCTGATCTGGATCTGCATTGATGGGAAATCCCAAAAGCCCCATTTCTCCAGTCACAGAGACATATCAGTTTGTTTAAGCAACACAATCACACATTTTGATCTTGTCCGTCACCTTCTGCCTGCCCATTTCCAGCAACCAGCCACAAATAATCGCTACAAGTAACGGATATGACTGGTTAAATGAACCGATATGTCTACACATACAAGTTGCATACTTTATGTTTACCCCGTCAACACAGTGCGTATGTGCCGTGAAACACGGTGCCGTGAAACAATTTTGATATCCTGTCAATACGACCTAATCACTGCGGAATAATATGTGCGGTGGCGGCGGGTTATGCTTTTGCATTTTGAAGCCATTGGTGGGTGTTGATGGGATAAATATAATAGTAGGTTAGTGCCATGAATGGGAAAACATATCTGGCGCGGCACGGAAACGGGATGTGCTCAACAGAGCATCGCCCATCCCGTTTCCTGAGCTTTGCCAGATATTGTTTTCCCATTCACGGCACTAACTATATTCTCTATAACCAGAATATTCCAGCTGTACACAATATTTTGGCCACCTCCATAAGTCAACATTTCTCCAGTCACAGCTACATACTATATCAATTAATCACACCATTTCATTTGATGCGTTATAGTCAATATACGCTAGTGTAATTAAATTAAATAAAATAAATTAGCAAACCAACGATTTCAAAGCATGTTTATTTAAGGAACAGTCCATGGTTTTATTACTTATATTTACACTTAATTTTCTGACAGTTTGAAAAATGAAAATAACCAAAATATGGCGTTAAAATTAATGATCATCTTGTTTTACGTCATTTGTTTCATGGATAAACAGCGCCGTTGCCGGTCAATAGTGCAATAGAGGAACGTCATGCATTTTAGTGATGTCTAACAAATTATTAACCAATCAACAACGCCACACGACGTGACATGGGGCTAATGTAATGTAATGGGATATATACGCGATGTGTTGAATGGGCGTTTCAATTAAGTATTCGAGTTATTTTCAGGTGACATACTTGTACATTTGAGATTAGGAATACGATACAAATTTACAGTTAAACTGTGTTTTCCTAATCTGTTTCATCACTTTCTAGACATATCTGAGACCCAGTGTCTTTGAGGTAGAGTGATATCGAATTAATATTGAATTATAACTGTGTGTCACACCTGCGATGTGCAAGTGGAATACATGTATCGCTAACACTATCTGGTGATCTTAACCATCCGCTATGGCATTTAAGCCGGGCGTTTAAGATGAAGAAACGATATCATCAACCTCTTCCTGTTTTTCGCAATGATCCACCGGGGCCAGGCCTGTAATTAATAAGTTGCCACCACCTCCCGACACCGGTATCCACACCTATGTAGGGGTGGGTGGGGCAATCTCTTTATCACACTGAAGCACATATCTTTGATGTACATGTATATGCCCTCTACAGAACGGATCACAACATTCTTTTATTTAAAGTAAGGTTACACAAGAGCAATAACATGCCTGGATTTGATCAGCTACGTACATGGGTAGATATGGTCAACACTGCAAATAGTAATCCTTCAATCCGGAACACTATAGGGCCAACATTTACAAACACTGTAGATCCAGATGACACCAAGCCGTCTCCACGGGATCTGCACCTTTTGTCAGAAATGTTCAGGTATTTTAACAGTATCGCTTATTTGAGCAATGGAACGGCCCACAAATGAGCCTGGAACTATCAATGTCAGATATTCAAGGGTGAAAGGGTTAAAATGAACATGGTATGGAAACAGTGAAGATATAGGTGTCTGTCACAGAGAAATACAAATGTATATAGTGATCTAGGCTGGTGAGGATCATAATTCAGCAATAGTATATATGTAATGAGAATGGGAGATAGGTGCTGTAGGATTAGCTTACAAGGTACAACAGGGGCCTGGGGGTAAATGACCAATTTTGATTGAAGAGAAATCTTTTGTTACTGGTCAAGGATAATCCGTGGTCAGTGAGCTATTTTAGTACTTGTGGGTAGTTGGCAAGTGAGTTTAAATCTTGTAGAACAGTGTGTGTTGGATGTTTGTGAGAGATGGTTGTGTGAATAGGCATATCTGGCAGCTTGGTCAGAGAGAGAGGGAGAAATACATAAAATCTCATTGGATTATTTCATGCTGATGGAAGATGATCAGGTATGTTTAATTAGTCATTAGATGTGTATCGTGCATTGTACTCGCGTGAAATAGGGCGGTCACATGTAGTTTATTGGAGGGGTAGATAGAATATCGGGGATTGTTCTTTGATTTCAGCAGACGGACGGGCTGTCACTAGGGCGTATTTAGAGCAGGGCCATAGGTGTAGTCGAGGTACGAGTCGGGACGTGATCGAGCGTTAGACGAGTCGGGACGTGGTTGAGCGGATAGATAGCGGTCTACGATGCAGGCGCATCGCCTATCTACAGTCAGGCATATGCAGGAATCGTGATAGCGGTATACGATGCCATCGCATCGCCTATCTACGGTTGTGTACATGTAGGAAGGTTTCCTGATGTGATCACCTTGCAGGTTAAGGCAATATAGTGACGTCAGCGGTGCTATATATCTATATACAGTAGTGAACGGAATCGTGGGGATTGTCGGGGAAATACACATATTTCAGTCTTGGAAATATCTGGATGTAGAGCAGCCACTACATATTCGGACGGATGTTTGACATTTTTGTGGAATGAGTCATAGTGGTATGGAGGGCGCTTTGGGTGCAAATTACTGTTGAGTGGAAATCAGTTACTAGTTGTGAACTTTGACATTACATATTCCATTGAAGGGGTTTACATTGACTGTATCATTCGGAAGAGACTTCTTATGCGTGTGATGAATGACATTTGGTGATAGGTGGTGATAGTAGTAAGGAGGTCACTTTGGGTACAATTTAGCGTATATCAAACATTCAAAGTAACTGTGACTTGTGCGTGATTAAATTACATGTATTTTGATATATAGTGTTACCATGTGGAAATACCAATTTCAATGATCATTACTTGTGACAATAGTGAAGCCTTAACAGATTAAATTGTATTCTATCTGTGATATTGATGTATGACATGTATGAATGGTGTGTATGTGTGTGTCAAGTCTGTATTGTGTAATACATGCTGTAAATAACATAATTGTACATAAATACATGAAGAAGAAAACCATTGGCTCAATATCCTAAATCCAATTGAATTCAGACAATGTAGAAGAAGGTGATATATGGTTTCATAATTCTGTACTACTTATTTCCCTTCGCAACTCATTCATGAAATATGTATAGTCTTCGTCATTCTGTCATATGAAGTTCGTGAATAATTATGTGTACAAATTTACTGTTTTACTACAAATAGCATAATTCCGATTGCAGTCCACAAACACCGAGTGTATGTATCGCATCCGGGCTCTAACAGTGTCTGTGACTGAAAAAATGGGGCTTATGGCATGTGTGACCAGTGCAGCTCCTGATAAAATATATCACTCCTGTGAACTGATAATGATCTACATGTATATTGATTGTTAGAAGCATGGTGGGTGTTTCGTTGATGGAATGACGAACAGTACAGATCCTGATCAGACTGTGCGAATACACTCGCAAAACCCATAAGTCCCATTTCTCCAGACACAGTCAGTCAGTCAGTCAGAGACTCCGCCGTACATGTACCTGCCGTCAGCCTGATAAGCCAAACGTCCCATATGACCGCACATATGAAACACGCCATTTGATTGTGTACCTTCGGACATCTGCGTAATTTCATTAAATACGTTTAAACATTTTACAATATTCTTTATAAATAAAGTTGACAACATTTTCAGAGTAGATACATCCGCATGTACTCTGACAGTTTTGTCAACTTTTGCCTGATGCCATATACGGAAAATATTGTAAATTTTGTTTAACGTATTTCATGACATTGCGCAGATTTCAGAAAGTACAATATCACATGGCGTGCCTCATATGTGGATGTTATTAGGAACTACGAGCTTGTGACCACTGTAGCTGCTATTCAAATATCAGACTCTGGTAGCTTGATAACGACCTATATTGCTTGTTTGAAATATGACGTGTTCCTTTGATGGAATGGCGATACTGCAGATCATGATCAGACTTTGCGGAACATAAGCCCCATTTCTCCGATCACAGCCACATATAGCAAACACACGCTCATATAAAGCCCAAACATGCATGTACACATTCTGTGGATGAAAGCATCACATACCCTGCTCTAAGTTCTGTTCATTGGTCAGTTTGATCATCTTACCTTTATTCTCACTTAAACCGTCAGATGAAACTAGCGTAAGTGGAAATGGCTTTATCATATAGGCCGCCGGCTGACAAAAAATACCATAAACCTGTTGTAACAGACGTAGATCCAGATCACGTTTATATTCTGCATTGGAAAAATAAATTCTGGCCAGTTTGCCGATGGCAATAACATCACTTAATCGCAAATGCCCCATTCTCCAGTCATAGCCACACATGACACGCACCAAGCATTGAATAAAATATGTTATGTGTCGTTCAGAGTTGGCAAGATAAATGCATAACAAAAGATGGGGACCCATCTCAAATATGTGCGCATGCGACTTGACAGAAATAAAGCATTAGCAAAGAGCTAGAAACGTAAGTGTATACATACGGTACCTATGTGCAGGGTTGACCATGTATGACCAATTTTGATAGAAATATCACCGCATCTGTTTATTACACTGGCCACTGAAGTGTCATTTTCGATGGACAAAATATTGACGATACGACCGAGAAATACACATTAGTGAACTTATTTACCATGCCAATTTCTCTTGGCTGTTATAATCTGATACGAAGTGTTTTTGAAATGGTTCGATAAATATGTCCACTGAAAAATTGGGATATAAACAATGCATTCTCAGTTACCCGGATGTCGAATTCCCCGGGGAGGCGGCAATTACAGAGGTGAACCGGCGATAATTTGGAACTGTGTTACGGCCCTTATCCCGCCATCAGCTGATACCGATCATTAAAGTTATAGAGATAAGTGAGTCCTTAATTCGGCAATTCACACCTATTGGTGACCAGATGGTTTATAAGGGCCAGTGCTGCCTTGTCGGGTACATTCATTCAGTGGCCTACCCGGATTGACATCAGCCGTTGTCGCCAGTACAGGATATCGGACTTCATTGCGGATACAGGATCATCACATCATTACAAGGTAACCTTTCAACTATCACTGTTATCTTCCTTTCCATGTGTATCGATGGTGGCGTCAGTCACTAACATTTCATGACTGCTATACTCTATAGAGACTCTATTTGTCAATTATTGTCTTAACCCGTAGAATGCAGGAACCGAAAATAACCGTCTCCAGCTAATTCATATTTTGTCTTTCCTCTCAGTAAAAACATGGTTTGGCAGCATTTTGGAATAATTTCCATTGGAAATGATTCTAAAGGGATGCCAAACCAAATTTTTGATGACAAAAATGGAAAAATAAAAAACATTCAGCAGACGACACAAATTAATTCAGAATTGTAAGGGTAAAACTGCTATGCATTATACATAAACCCTCTACAATGTTCGGACATACTGAAGTGGTTCATTGACGGTTGTTGCCAAATGTATTTAACCCTGCAAGCGGTCAATGACACGCGTTACAAGTCAATTTAGCATGGTTTGAACAGGTGCTATGAATACTACATTACTACATACATATTACATTTCAGACAACTATTATAAGTACACGTCGTTTAAATTGCATAAACTGAATGTTGTTTGTGGGAATATCCATAATGAATAATATGTAGTTAGATCATAGAAGTGACATGTAAATTGGATTACTCATATCTTGTCGTTTAACAGCAGTTTTGTTTGAATTGTTTTGATTGTTAATTGACCGTATATCTTACAATGATATTGAAACATAGTCGTCATATCGTGTTCATAAATGTCCGTCCACCTGTTGTTATTGCTGGTGCTCTCCTGTTTCCTTATGTAATACTATTATTATTGCAGGTAGTGTCGGGAACCAGGGACCAGAACTCACGATGCCTCCCCACGACATTCTACCGTACAGTATCGAGCAACTCCTGCAGGGAACGAGCCCGGCCACAGACAGTGACGTCAACAACAATCCACAACCGGATACGTACAACCAGAGTTACACCTACGGCGACGACCAATCAGATGGAGGCAAGTTCGTCAACTCGCCGTACGCCCGGAAGTACGAGAGACGAAATAAATCGCAAGTTCCGGACGACGTGCGCCTGCGCGTGAACAGCCGAGAGCGGGAGAGAATGCACGATCTGAGGGCGGCACTGGACGACCTGCGTCACGTGATGCCGCTCTCACTCGGCACCGACGGGAAGAAACCGTCCAAAATGTCCACCATGATGATGGCGAGAAACTACATCGTCCTGCTCAGTAAGTCCCTGGATGAAATGAGACACATCGCCGTGGAACTCTCGACAAAACACACCGGATATTCCAACATCCAACACACCACGGCTTATATCAATACTCACGGTGTTACGCCAGTGCCAGTTGAACATTGTTATGCGCATGTGCCAGGTATAAACGCCCGGATGGCAAGTGATTTACAGAAGCCCATTGCATCCTGCGCGCCAGTTCAGTCTACCACAGCCCGGGGAATATCGCCCGTGGCGACACAACATCAACATCAAGATTCCGTGTCCCTGCAACTTATGTCACTGACGTCGCTACCGAAACAATGTTGATGTTGCTGGCATGAAAGCAGATTTGACATCTTGAGAAAAGCCATGTGATTTTGAATCTAGGAACGCTTTATATTCTTCCTATCTTTCTATTTTATTTTCTGTTCGCGTGCTTTAAATGTCGTCCTTATCTTCTGCCTTCGCCTTTGTGTTAAAATATGTCGGTTACATTTGACATTCCAGAAGATCATGGACTGTGAGTTTCTACCTAAGAACATGTGTGATATCTTAATAAAAATATTTACAACAATTACGATATTTTCCGTAAATGACATCAAAAGATGGGCCGTAATGTTCAGGACAAATGCGTAATAGAATTACAGTTTCTGTAAATATTTTTTTATGAACAATAGCACATCTTTACATTATCACATGATCTGTCTCATATTTTTGTCGCCAGTGTACCGAAGCGAACTTAACTATTATTGTCAAATCAATAAAAATACCGGATGCATTTCATATACATGTACACTCAGTTTAAACCTGACAATCCTGTGTATCAACATAATCTGATCATGGTATACACTGTTCTCGATTATTCAATAACATCTAGAAATTGGCCATGTGTGAAGTTATATGTGTGAAGTATTGATGGTGCATGTGAATGTATTCCCGAAGAACGGCTTCTAACTAAACTACAGACTTATCTCCCTTTTATCCACACCATCTATTTCAATCTTACTGTTGTAGACAAACTAATTGTTACTGTTTTATTTATCTTTTGTTGATGTGTACTATTGTTTTAATAAAAACAACCACACTTGATGTACAATCGTTTGCTACTTGTTTGTAAGCCATACAAATTTACTTGGGCCCGTCAGACAGGAGTAACCCTGCGACTGTTGCGAACTAAGTAGCCACAGATCAGCATGTGTCTCCGCACAGTCTGGTCAGTGTATACCAGGGCATGCACGGCGACACCTTGAAATGGGACCGGCTATGGAATTACCTCCCTTATCACGTATGTAAGTGCCGTGAGCATTTTGTCATTTTAAGCACATATTGGATATTATGGCATAAATTGGTGCTCGCCGCAGTGACAGTGTAATACAAATATAATACACTAGTGTAATAAATATGCAAAATAGCTCGTTACGGAAAAAATGTGTTGTGACCAGTACAACTTCCATGTATGACGGTGTGCTTATGCAATACATATAATCTAACATGTTTGATGATTTAATATGGTATTTATTAAACGAGTTTACTGATTCTATATCGGCATAGCCGAGTTTCTTATGAAATCAGTTAACTCGTTTAATAGATAACATTCATCACTCGTGTAAGATCCTCAATATATGTATCATGTTTGAAATCCATCTAGGAGAAAAGGGGACTATGTGATAAGGAAGGGAATTCAATTCCAGATTAGAACTTAGAAGCGCACATAGAAACAATATGAGTCATCGGCTAATACAAAGGTTCATATTACATACGTCCCCAGCGGAGACCCGGACCATTATATGTAGACTGAAGGAATTAAATATGTTACTTGAGGACAAGAAGAACATCACATTGACATTATAGCGACTAGGTAGGTCCTGATCAGACTGCCCGACGGTGCAGCGTTGTCAGGGGCTACGCTGATCGCATACGTGGTAGATGTATCATCTAAGCCCGTGCCAGCTTTTGTAATCCACATATTTCTGTTTGTTTCCATATGGTTGACTGAGAGGACCAGTCTGAATTGAACTCCTACAACACTGAATTAAATAGTGTCGTCTGCTGTTTAGTGTTTACATTTGCCATCATCAACATGCTGTGACAACACTTTAGAATCAATGCCAATGAAAATGATTCTAAAGCTTTCTTAAACCATGTTGTTATTGAGAAAGAAGACAACCTATTAAACAACAGCAGACGACAATTTACAAATATTAAAAATACTGGTACTCACAATAGTTCCAACTACAACCTATGCAGTCAACCGTGCCTATTTCGCATGTAAATGCACTATATAGAGCAACAGTAATTGTTTTCATTTGTCTTTTTACCAAATTTAATGGACATCTATGGCAGCTTAAAAGGCACATGCGTACACAGTTTTTCCATCTCGTTCCCACGAGTTAGCAATCTCGTTCCCGCAACTTCTAGTTTCCACGAGATAGCGTTTCATTCAAACGAGTTACCTATATTGTTCCCAAAACATCGCAACTCGTTCCCATACCATAACATCTCGCTCACACAAGATAACATATTATTCCAGCTACCGGTCACGTTCCCGCGACACAGTCAGCCAATCGAAAGAGACAAGCATTTTCAGTCCAGAATATGGAGTAATATCTGCTATTCTGTCATCTGATTAAATGTATATCGTTCTAGCGATATGTTATCTCACACTAGCCAGATGCTATGCCGTTGGGACGATACAACTAACTCGTGGCAACGAGATATCAAGCTGTACGGAAATAACTGAGCTATTCATCTTCCCCAGTAAGTTGCTAACTTGCTACGTTCGGCCTGTTCTATCGCTACCGTCAGAAGAATAGTTGACCCCCAATATGTTGAATATGTTTATACATGCAGAAACCATGTGTATATAGTTAAAGGTACATGCCCATTCAGAAAGCACAACATGTTCTTTATATGAATTAAATAAGTGTATAATTGTGTCACTACTATTCAACCAGTTCTAAAAATTACGAGTGCCCGCTATACAGGTATTTTACTGATAGTGATTCGCGGTGGTATCCGGCTATTTTGATATGCAAATGAGGTATGATAGTTTTAATCATTTATACTAATTAAATGCGCCTTAAGAAAAAAAAGAGATTTTCGACAGATTAGAAACTATGATCATTGCACATTAAAAATAAATAAAGAGAATAAATAATAATGTCAGTTAACATTTTAATGAAACCCGGTTATCGCCCCTGCTATCCGTGTGAAATTTTACGTCTGATATAAAATGTATAATAATGTCAATCAATACGTGGGGCAATAGTCAATGAATGTTCATTTTACCAGAAAATGTCTCAGATGATGTCTCTGATATAAAGAACAGTTTGTGCGTACTTAGTGGGTATGTACCTTTAAACTAGTATTGTGTTTTATTACAAGCTCCATTGCTCCAGCCACAGTAATCGATATACCAAATGTTGTTTTTCGTTTCCTGCAAAGTAAATAACATGTGTGACTGTGACTGGAGAAATGAAACTTATGGCATGTGTGGCCAGTGTAACTCCTGACCAAACAGCACGCACATGTAGCCTGATAGCGATCTATATGACAGTTGTTTCATTAATGGAATGACGAACAGTGCAGACCCTGGTCTGAATGTGCGGATGCACAGGCTGATCTGGATCTGCATTGATGGGAAATCCCAAAAGCAAGTAACGGATGTAGCTGGCTAAATGAACCGATATGTCTACACATACAAGTTGTATAATTTATGTAACCCGAATATTCCAGCTGTACACAATTTAAAGGCAACCTCCATAAGTCAACATTTCTCCAGTCACAGCTACATAATATGTCAATTAATCGCACCATTTCATTCATTTCACAATTGAAAATAGAAAAGTTCTTGACTATAGTCAAGAACTTTTCTGTTTTCAATTGTGAAATGATCATGCTATTTTGAACTTTATATGTCACATAAACGAATATATCACACGTGTGATATATTCATGCGAATGCGTCACACATTTCGGTGAACACTGGCCGAATTCGGCCGAATACATCACAAACCGAAAATCTAACCCAAATATTTTTCACTTTTTGGTATAAACGAATATGTCAGACAATCGCAAATTTCAAACTTAACCGAATATGGTCATATCATTATCAAATCGAATGTATCGACAATACGATCACTTTGGAGCATTTAATGTCGAACTCTGATCATTACGTAATCCAAGATGACCGCCGAAAGTCAAAAGGTCATTATTTTATTAGAGATTTCAAACGTCTTATTTTCATGAACGGCCGGGCTGATATTGGACAAACTTCACAGTTATGGTCCGTGGGTGAAAACTTTTCATATTTGTTAAAATAGCGATCATCACATAATCCAAAATGTCCGCCGTCAAAAAGTATATCAAATTCTTAAAACAACTTCTTCTCACGAACCGCCAGACGGATTGCGATGACACTTGGTAAGAATGATCGATAGTTACCGCTGTTTCAGATTTGTTCAAATATTGGCCCCTGGGTCAAGAAAGGGCGGGCCGGAGGGGTCAAGTAGGGGTCAAATTTCAGATTTTGCCGTTTATGGTCATGTCATATATCAACTCAAAGGTATCGACAAGACGATCACTCTGGAGCATTTTTGGTCGACATCGGATGATTACATAATTTAAGATGACCGCCCGTCGAAACTTTATTAGTGATTTCAAGCGTATTTTCCTTGTGCATCAGACTGCCTGTTATATATACCGTTTACCATGTATTCATATTTGTTCTGCATCACATTTATTAATGGTGTTTTATAAGCATTATACTGTTTACATTGTTCTAAATGTGTATGTTTCAAGCCAACTATTACTATGGTGGACAGAACAATGTTGATGGTATATATACATGTACATGTAATAGACAGTCTGGACCATTTCTGACTTACTTTATAATTTGGATAATAATTTCAGGTGAGCGAAGCAGGCCCATTTGGGCCTCTTGTTATATTACTTTTTAATCTCCATGTCTGTGATATAGAGTCTATCGCATGAAATGCAAACTTCTATGATAATAGTAACTAAATATAAAATATTATGGTACAAATTGTTAACCGATGATCAGTTTCGCCTGTTCAATATTTACATATACATGTCCAATACACTTTACATATATAATAATGTTCCAATCATTAGGTGTTCTATTTAGATGATTAAAATGAGATCAGCTTTAGATCAGTCAATGTATATTCCCGCTGTTACATCCAGTAAATGTCCCGGTAAAATGCCCCGCAGTGCAGGGCCATTTGGTTGGTGAACGTCGCAGCACATTTTTAGAATGTATCATCACAATCATAAGCTGGATGTCATTTTAAAGTTACATATGCTTATTCGGCTTTACGTAAATATACAAATACAAAAGGCATGACCTAATGCATTTATGTAAGACCGTGAAAAAGGCACTCACACTCAAGGCACCATTTTTCACGGTCTTA
>CM055265.1:218746658-218765247 GCA_029237695.1 Conchocele bisecta
TAAGACCGTGAAAAATGGTGCCTTGAGTGTGAGTGCCTTTTTGCACGGTCTTACATAAATACATTAGGTCATGCCTTTTGTATTTGTATATTTACGTAAAGCCGAATAAGCATATGTAACTTTAAAATGACATCCAGCTTATGATTGTGATGATACATTCCGCAAGGTCACAGTTTAAAGGGGCATGCATTCATTCGAAGGTAAAATATGTCTGAAAATTATGCCATAATATGTGTGTAAACAGTATTAAATACCCGCTCCACATCGCCCCCCCCCCCCCCCCACCCCGCCCCCCACCCCCGAGAAATAGGGGTGGGGGGCTTTAAATAATTATGCTGTTACATCCAGTAAATGTCCCGGTAAAATGCCCCGCAGTGCAGGGCCATTTGGTTGGTGAACGTCGCAGCACATTTTTAGCAACAGTTAAAGAACCTGTAATGTCACCGCAGTGCGGGGGCATTATCTGGGCATACTGGGCATACACCGGGGCTTTAACCGCAGACGATGTCCCGCACTGCGGTGACATTACAGGTTCTTTAACTGTTGCTAAAATGTGCTGCGACGTTCACCAACCAAATGGCCCTGCACTGCGGGGCATTTTACCGGGACATTTACTGGATGTAACAGCGGGAATATACATTGACTGATCTAAAGCTGATCTCATTTTAATCATCTAAATAGAACACCCAATGATTGGAACATTATTATATATGTAAAGTGTATTGGACATGTATATGTAAATATTGAACAGGCGAAACTGACCATCGGTTAACAATTTGTACCATAATATTTTATATTTAGTTACTATTATCATAGAAGTTTACATTTCATGCGATAGACTCTATATCACAGACATGGAGATTACAAAGTAATATAACAAGAGGCCCAAATGGGCCTGCTTCGCTCACCTGAAATTATTATCCAAATTATAAAGTAAGTAAGAAATGGTCCAGACTGTCTATTACATGTATATATACCATCACAATTGTTCTGTCCACCATAGTAATAGTTGGCTTGAAACATAAACATTGAGAACAATGTAAACAGTATAATGCTTATAAAACAGCATTAACAAATGTGATGCAGAACAAATATGAATACATGGTAAACAGTATATATAACAGGCAGTCTGATGCAGAAGGAAAATACGCTTGAAATCACTAATAAAGTTTCGGCGGGCGGTCATCTTAAATTATGTAATCATCCGATGTCGACCAAAAATGCTCCAGAGTGATCGTCTTGTCGATACCTTTGAGTTGATATATGACATGACCACAAACGGCAAAATCTGAAATTTGACCCCTACTTGACCCCTCCGGCCCGCCCTTTCTTGACCCAGGGGCCAACATTTGAACAAATCTGAAACAGCGGTAACTATCGATCATTCCTACCAAGTGTCATCGAAATCCGTCAGGCGGTTCGTGAGAAGAAGTTGTTTTAAGAATTTGATATACTTTTTGACGGCGGACATTTTGGATTATGCGATGATCGCCATTTTAACAAATATGAAAAGTCTTCACCCACGGACCATAACTGTGAAGTTTGTCCAATATCAGCCCGGCGGTTCATGAAAATAAGACGTTTGAAATCTCTAATAAAATAATGACCTTTTGACCTTTCGGCGGTCATCTTGGATTACGTAATGATCAGAGTTCGAAATTAAATCTCCAAAGTGATCGTATTGTTGATACATTCGATTTGATAATGATATGACCATATTCGGTCAAGTTTCAAATTTGCGATTGTCTGACATATTCGTTTATACCAAAAAGTGAAAAATATTTGGGTTAGATTTTCGGTTTGTGATGTATTCGGCCGAATTCGGCCAGTGTTCACCGAAATGTGTGACGCATTCGCACGAATATATCACACGTGTGATATAATCGTTTATGTGACATATAAAGTTCAACATAGCATGATCATTTCACAATTGAAAATAGAAAAGTTCTTGACTATAGTCAAGAACTTTTCTACTTTCAATTGTGAAATCAAATGAAATGGTGCGATTAATTGATATAGTATGTAGCTGTGACTGGAGAAATGTTGACTTATGGAGGTGGCCTTTAAATTGTGTACAGCTGGAATATTCTGGTTACATAAATTATACAACTTGTATGTGTAGACATATCGGTTCATTTAGCCAGCCATATCCGTTACTTGCTTTTGGGATTTCCCATCAATGCAGATCCAGATCAGCCTGTGCATCCGCACATTCAGACCAGGGTCTGCACTGTTCGTCATTCCATTAATGAAACAACTGGCATATAGATCGCTATCAGGCTACATGTGCGTGCTGTTTGTCCAGGAGTTACACTAGCCACACATGCCATAAGCCTCATTTCTCCAGTCATAGCCACACATGTTATTTACTGTGCAGGAAACGAAAAACAACATTTGGTATATCGATTACTGTGGCTGGAGCAATGGGGCTTGTAATACATGCAATACTAGTTTAAAGGTGCATACCCACTAAGTACGCACAAACTGTTCTTTATATCAGAGACATCATCTGAGACATTTTCTGGTAAAATGAACATTCATTGACTATTGCCCCACGTATTGATTGACATTATTATACATTTTATATCAGACGTAAAATTTCACACGGATAGCAGGGGCGATAACCGTGTTTCATTAAAATGTTAACTGACATTACTATTTATTCTCTTTATTTATTTCTAATGTGCAATGATCATAGTTTTCTAATCTGTCGAAAATCTCTTCTTTTTTTTTCTTAAGGCGCATTTAATTAGTATAAATGATTAAAACTATCATACCTCATTTGCATATGAAAATAGCCGGATACCACCGCGAATCACTATATGTAACATACATTTATCTAAATGATTATATCTGTATAGCGGGCACTCGTAATTTTTAGAACTGGTTGAATAGTAGTGACACAATTATACACTTATTTAATTCATATAAAGAACATGTTGTGCTTTCTGAATGGGCATGTACCTTTAACTATATACACATGGTTTCTGCATGTATAAACATATTCAACATATTGGGGGTCAACTATTCTTCTGACGGTAGCGATCGAACAGGCCGAACGTTGCAAGTTAGCAACTTACTGGGGAAGATGAATAGCTGAGTTATTTCCGTACAGCTTGATATCTCGTTGTCACGAGTTAGTTGTATCGTCCCAACGGCATAGCATCTGGCTCGTGTGAGATAACATATCGCTAGAGCGATATACATTTAATCAGATGGCAGAATAGCAGATATTACTCCATATTCTGGACTGAAAATGCTTGTCTCTTTCGATTGGCTGACTGTGTCGCGGGAACGTGACCGGTAGCTGGAATAATATGTTATCTCGTGTGAGCGAGATGTTATGGTATGGGAAAGAGTTGCGATGTTTTGGGAACAATATAGGTAACTCGTTCGAATGAAACGCTATCTCGTGGAAACTAGAAGTTGAGGGAACGAGATAGCTAACTCGTGGGAACGAGATGGAAAAACTGTGTACGCATGTGCCTTTTAAACTGCCGTAGATGTCCATTAAATTCGGTAAAAAGACAAATGAAAACAATTACTGTTGCTCTATATAGTGCATTTACATGCGAAATGGGCACGGTTGACTGCACAGGTTGTAGTTGGAACTATTGTGAGTACCAGTATTTTTAATATTTGTAAATTGTCGTCTGCTGTTGTTTAATAGGTTGTCTTCTTTCTCAATAACAACATGGTTTAAGAAAGCTTTAGAATCATTTTCATTGGCATTGATTCTAAAGTGTTGTCAAAGCATGTTGCTGATGGCAAATGTAAACACTAAACAGCAGACGACACTATTTAATTCAGTGTTGTAGGAGTTCAATTCAGACTGGTCCTCTCAGTCAACCATATGGAAACAAACAGAAATATGTGGATTACAAAAGCTGGCACGGGCTGAGATGATACATCTACCACGTATGCGATCAGCGTAGCCCCAGACAACGCTACACCGTCGGGCAGTCTGATCAGGACCTACTCTAGTCGCTATAATGTCAATGTGATGTTCTTCATGTCCTCAAGTAACATATTTAATTCCTTCAGTCTACATATAATGGTCCGGGTCTCCGCTGGGGACGTATGTAATATGAACCTTTGTATAAGCCGATGACTCATATTGTTTCTATGTGCGCTTCTAAGTTCTAATCTGGAATTTAATTCCCTTCCTTATCACATAGTCCCCTTTTCTCCTAGATGAATTTCAAACATGATACATATATAGAGGATCCTACACGAGTGATGAATGTTATCTATTAAACGAGTTAACTGATTTCATAAGAAACTCGGCTATGCCGATATAGAATCAGTAAACTCGTTTAATAAATACCATATTAAATCATCACACATGTTAGATTATATGTATTGCATAAACACACCGTCATACATGGAAGTTGTACTGGTCACAACACATGTTTTCCGTAACGAGCTATTTTGCATATTTATTACACTAGTGTATTATGATTTGTATTACACTGTGTCACTGCGGCGAGCACCCATTTATGCAATAATATCCAATATGTGTTTAAAATGACAAAATGCTCACGGCACTTACATACGTGATAAGGGAGGTAATTCCATATCCGGTCCCATTTCAAGGTGTCGCCGTGCATGCCCTGGTATACACTGACCAGACTGTGCGGGGACATATGCTGATCTGTGGCTACTTAGTTCGCAACAGTCGCAGGGTTACTCCTGTCTGACGGGCCCAAGTAAATTTGTATGGCTTACAAACAAGTAGTGTGGTGTCTTTTATTAAAACAATAGTACACATCAACAAAAGATAAATAAAACAGTAACAACTAGTTTGTCTACAACAGTAAGATTCAAATAGATGGTGTGGATAAAAGGCAGATAAGTCAGTAGTTTAGTTAGAAGCCGTTCTTCTGGAATACATTCACATGCACCATCAATACTTCACACATATAACTTCACACATGGCCAATTGCTAGATGTTATTGAATAATCGAGAACAGTGTATACCATGATCGGATTATGTTGATACACAGGATTGTCAGGTTTAAACTGAGTGTACATGTATATGAAATGCATCCGGTATTTTTATTGATTTGACAATAATAGTTAAGTTAGCTTCGGTACACTGGCGACAAAAATATGAGACAGATCATGTGATACTGTAAAGATGTGCTATTGTTCATAAAACATATTTACAGAAACTGTAATTCCATTACGCATTTGTCCTGAACATTACGGCCCATCTTTTGATGTCATTTACGGAAAATATCATCATTTTTGTAAATATTTTTATTAAGATATCACACATGTTCTTAGGTAGAAAATCACAGTCCATGATGTTCTGGAATGTCAAATGTAACCGACATGTTTTCACACAAAGGCGAAGGCAGAAGATAAGGACGACATTTACAGCACGCGAACAGAAAATAAATAGAAAGATAGGAAGAATATAAAGCGTTCCTAGATTCAAAATCACATGGCTTTTCTGAAGATGTCAAATCTGCTTTCATGCCAGCAACAGCAACATTGTTTCGGTAGCGACGTCAGTGACATAAGTTACAGGGACACGGATTGTTGATGTTGATGGCGGATCCATTGTCTACACGGGGGCAGTGGGCCACGGGCGATATTCCCCGGGCTGTGTCTCATTTCATCCAGAGATTTACTGAGCAGGACGATGTAGTTTCTCGTCATCATCATGGTGGACATTTTGGACGGTTTCTTCCCGTCGGTGCCGAGTGAGAGCGGCATCACGTGACGCAGGTCGTCCAGTGCCGCCGTCAGATCGTGCATTCTCTCCCGCTCTCGGCTGTTCACGCGCAGGCGCACGTCGTCCGGAACTTGCGATTTATTTCGTCTCTCGTACTTCCGGGCGTACGGCGAGTTGACGAACTTGCCTCCATCTGATTGGTCGTCGCCGTAGATGTAACTCTGGTTGTACGTATCCGGTTGTGGATTGTTGTTGACGTCACTGTCTGTGGCCGGGCTCGTTCCCTGCAGGAGTTGCTCGATACTGTACGGTAAAATGTCGTGGGGAGGCATCGTGAGTTCTTGTCCCTGATTCCTGACACGACCTGCAATAATAATAGTATTACATAAGGAAACAGGAGAGCACCAGCAATAACAACAGGTGGACGGACATTTATGAACACGATATGACGACTATGTTTCAATATCATTGTAAGATATACGGTCGATTAACAGTCAAAACAATTCAAACAAAACTGCTGTTGAACGACAAGATATGAGTAATCCAATTTACATGTCACTTCTATGACCTATGGCATATAACTACATATTATTCATTATGGATATTCCCACAAACAACATTCAGTTTATGCAATTTAAACGACGTGTACTTATAATGGTTGTCTGAAATGTAATAGGTATGTAGTAATGTAGTATTCATAGCACCTGTTCAAACCATGCTAAATTGACTTGTAACGCGTGTCATTGACCGCTTGCAGGGCTAAATACATTTGGCAACAACCGTCAATGAACCACTTCAGTATGTCCGAACATTGTAGAGGGTTTATGTATAATGCATAGCAGTTTTACCCTTACAATTCTGAATTAATTTGTGTCGTCTGCTGAATGTTTTTTATTTTTCCATTTTTGTCATCACTTTAGAATCATTTCCAATGGAAATTATTCCAAAATGCTGCCAAACCATGTTTTTACTGAGAGGAAAGACAAAATATGAATTAGCTGGAGACGGTTATTTTCGGTTCCTGCATTCTACGGGTTAAGACACTAATTGACAAATAGAGTCTCTATAGAGTATAGCAGTCATGAAATGTTAGTGACGGACGCCACCATCGATACACATAGAAAGGAAGATAACAGTGATAGTTGAAAGGTTACCTTGTAATGATGTGATGATCCTGTATCCGCAATGAAGTCCGATATCCTGTACTGGCGACGACGGCTGATGTCAATCCGGGTAGGCCACTGAATGAATGTACCCGACAAGGCAGCACTGGCCCTTATAAACCATCTGGTCACCAATAGGTGTGAATTGCCGAATTAAGGAATCACTTATCTCTATAACTTTAATGATCGGTATCAGCTGATGGCGGGATAAGGGCTGTAACACAGTTCCAAATTATCGCCGGTTCACCTCTGTAATTGCCGCCTCCCCGGGGAATTCGACATCCGGGTAACTGAGAATGCATTGTTTATATCCCATTTTTTCAGTGGACATATTTATCGAACCATTTCAAAAACACTTCGTATCAGATTATAACAGCCGAGAGAAATTGGCATGGTAAATATGTTCACTAATGTGTATTTCTCGGTCGTATCGTCAATATTTTGTCCATCGAAAATGACACTTCAGTGGCCAGTGTAATAAACAGATGCGGTGATATTTCTATCAAAACTGGTCATACATGGTCAACCCTGCACATATGTACCGTATGTATACATTTACGTTTCTGGCTCTTTGCTAATGCTTTATTTCTGTCAAGTCGCATGGCCACATATTTGAGATGGGTCCCCATGTTTTGTTACGCATTTATCTTGCCAACACTGAACGACACATGACATATTTTATTAAATGCTTGGTGCGTGTCATGTTTGGCTGTGACTGGAGAATGGGGCATATGCGATTAAGTGATGTTATTGCCATCGGCAAACTGGCCAGAATTTATTTTTCCAATGCAGAATATAAACGTGATCTGGATCTACGTCTGTTACAATAGGTGTATGGTATTTTTTGTCAGCCTGCGGCCTATATAATAAAGCCATTTCCACTTACGCTAGTTTCATCTGACGGATTAAGTGAGAATAAAGGTAAGATGATCAAACTGGCCAATGAACAGAACTTAGAGCAGGGTATGTGATGCTTTCATCCACAGAATGTGTACATGCATGTTTGAGCTTTATATGAGCGTGTGTTTGCTATATGTGGCTGTGACCGGAGAAATGGGGCTTATGTTCCGCAAAGCCTGATCATGATCTGCAGTATCGCCATTCACATCAAAGGAACACGTCATATTTCAAACAAGCAATATAGGTCGTTATCAAGCTACCAGAGTCTGATATTTGAATAGCAGCTACAGTGGTCACAAGCTCGTAGTTCCTAATAACATCCACATATGAGGCACGCCATGTGATATTGTACTTTCTGAAATCTGCGCAATGTCATGAAATACGTTAAACAAAATTTACAATATTTTCCGTATATGGCATCAGGCAAAAGTTGACAAAACTGTCAGAGTACATGCGGATGTATCTACTCTGAAAATGTTGTCAACTTTATTTATAAAGAATATTGTAAAATGTTTAAACGTATTTAATGAAATTACGCAGATGTCCGAAGGTACACAATCAAATGGCGTGTTTCATATGTGCGGTCATATGGGACGTTTGGCTTATCAGGCTGACGGCAGGTACATGTACGGCGGAGTACGTATATGCTCTATCAATGGTCATCGGTACCAGTTCATGATATCTGACTGTGTCTGGAGAAATGGGACTTATGGGTTTTGCGAGCGTATTCACACAGTCTGATCAGGATATGTACTGTTCGCCATTCCATCAACGAAACACCCACCATGCTTCTATAAATCAATATACATGTAGATCATTATCAGTTCACAGGAGTGATATATTTTATCAGGAGCTGCACTGGTCACAAATGACATAAGCCCCATTTTTCTGATATTCATTTTTCTGATATTCATTTTCTGATATTCATTTTAACCCTTTCACCCTTGAATATCTGACATTGATAGTTCCAGGCTCATTTGTGGGCCGTTCCATTGATCAAGTAAGGGATACTGCTAAAATAACTGAAAATTGCTGACAAAAGGTGCAGATCCCGTGGAGACGGCTTGGTGTCATCTGGATCTACAGTGTTTGTAAATGTTGGCCCTATAGTGTTCCGGATTGAAGGATTACTATTTACAGTGTTGACCATATCTACCCATGTACGTAGCTGATCAAATCCAGGCATGTTATTGCTCCTGTGTAACCTTATTTTAAATAAAAGAATTGTTGTGTTTGGTTCTGTAGAGGACATATACATGCACATCAAAGACATGTGCTTCAGTGCGATACAGAGATTGCCCCACCCACCCCTACATAGGTGTGGATACCGGTGTCGGGAGGTGGTGGCAACTTATTAATTACAGGCCTGGCCCCGGTGGATCATTGCGACAAACAGGAAGAGGTTGATGATATCGTTTCTTCATCTTAAACGCTCGGCTTAAATGTCAAAGCGGATGGTTAAGATCACCAGATAGTGTTAGCGATACATGTATTCCACTTGCATATCGTAGGTGTGACACACAGTTATAATGCAATATCAATTCGATATCACTCTACCTCAAAGACACTGGGTCTCAGATATGTCTAGAAACATATTAGGAAAACACAGTTTAACTGTAAATTTGTATCGTATTCCTAATTTCAAATGTACACGTCGTGTGGCGTTGTTGATTGGTTAATAATTTGTTTGACATCACTAAAATGCATGACGTTCCTCTATTGCACTATTGACCGGCAACGGCGCTGTTCATCCATGAAACAAATGACGTAAAACAAGATGGTTATTAATTTTAACGCCATATTTTGGTTATTTTCATTTTTCAAACTGTCAGAAAATTAAGTGTAAATATAAGTAATAAAACCATGGACTGTTCCTTGAATAAACATGCTTTGAAATCGTTTGTTTGCTAATTTATTTTATTTAATTTAATTACACTAGCATATATTGACTATAACGCATCAAATGAAGTGCGATTAATTGATATAGTATGTAGCTGTGACTGGAGAAATGTTGACTTATGAAGGTTGCTTTTAAATTGTGTACAACTGCAATATTCTCGTTATAGAGAATATTAGGTTAGTGCCGTGAATGGGAAAACAATATCTGGCAAAGCTCAGGAAACGGGATGGGCGATGCTCTGCTGAGCACATCCCATTTCCGTGCCGCGCCAGATATGTTTTCCCATTCATGGCACTAACCTACTATTATATTTATCCCGTCAACACCCACCAATGGCTTCAAAATGCAAAAGCATAACCCCAGCCGCCACCGCACATATTATTCCGCAGTGATTAGGTCGTATTGACAGGATATCAAAATTGTTTCACGGCACCGTGTTTCACGGCACATACGCACTGTGTTGACGGGGTAAACATAAATTATACAACTTGTATGTGTAGACATATCGGTTCATTTAACCTGTCATATCCGTTACTTGTAGCGATTATTTGTGGCTGATTGCTGGAAATGGGCAGGCAGAAGGTGACGGACAAGATCAAAATGTGTGATTGTGTTGCTTAAACAAACTGATATGTCACTGTGACTGGAGAAATGGGGCTTTTGGGATTTCCCATCAATGCAGATCCAGATCAGCCTGTGCATCCGCTCATTCAGACCAGGATCTGCACTGTTCGCCATTCCATTAATGAAACAACTGTCATATAGATCGCTATCAGGCTACATGTGCGTGCTGTTTTATCAGGAGTCACACTAGCCTCACATGTCATAAGCCTCATTTCTCCAGTCACAGTCACACATGTTATTTACTGTGCAGGAAACGAAAAACCACATTTGGTAGATATCGATTAATGTGGCTGGAGAAATGGAGCTTGTAAGAAAACACAACACTAGTTTAACTATAAACACACAATGTTATGCATTTGATAATTACAGTATAAAAGTATTCAACATATTGGGGGTCAGCTATTCTTCTGACGGTAGTGATCGAGCAGGCCGAACGTAGCAAGTTAGCAACCCACTGGGGAAGATGAATAGCTCACTTATTTCCGTACGGCTTGATATCTACAACTACAAAACAGCTTAAAGGCGATGCGTGCAAATGTTTTATCTGTAGTCCCACGACATAGCATCTCAAGCCCACGACATAGCAACTCGTTCCCACGACATAGCATATCAAGCCCACGACATAGCATCTCGTTCCCACGGTATAGTATCTCGTTCCCACGGCACATTATCTCGGGGCGACGACATAGTATTTCGTTCCCACGATACAGTATCTCGTTCCCACGAGATAGCATCTCGTTGCCACGAGTTAGCTGTCTCGTTCCAACGGCATAGCATCTCGTTCGTATAAGATAGCATATCGCTCGAACGATATAAGCAGATGATAGAAATAGAGAATAGTAGGTTAGTGATGTGAATGGGGGAACAATATCTGGCAAGGCTTAGGAAACGGGATGGAAGGCTCTGCCGAGCCCATCCCGTTTCCGTGCCGCGCCAGATAGTTTTCCCATTCACGGCACTAACCTACTATTCTATTCATCCGGTCAACAACACCTACAAATAGCTTTAACATGCAAAAAAATAACCCCAGCCGCATCCTCAAAATCGGACAATCGACTAGTATGACAACCGCATAGATTCATACGCTGTGATTAGGTCGTATTGACGGGATATCAAAAATGTTTCACGGCACCGTGTTTCATGGCACATACGCACTGTTTTGACAGGATAATAGCAGATATTACTATATTATTATCGACTGAAAATGCTTCTCTCATTCGATTGGCTGACTGTGTCGCGGGAACGTGATCGGTAGCTGGAATAATAGGTTATCTCGTGGGAGCGAGATGTTATGGTATGGGAACGAGTTGCGATGTTTTGGGAACAATATAGGTAACTCGTTCGAAGGAAACGCTATCTCGTGGCAACAAGAAGTTATGTTGCGGGAACGAGATTGCTAACTAGTGGGAACGAGATGGAAAACAGTCTACGCATGTGTTTTTTAAGCTGTCCATTAAATTTGTTAAAAATAAAAATGAAACAAATCACTGTTGCTCTATATAGTGCATTTGCATGCGAAATGGGCACGGTTGACTGCACGGGTTATAACTAGTAAACTAGTTGTAAATAGTTGGAACTATTGAGAGTAAATTTTCGTCTGCTGTTTCTCAATAAAAACATGGTTTAAGAAAACTTTAGAATCATTTTCATTGGAATTGATTCTAAAATTTTGTTAAAGCATGTTGCTGATGGCAAATGTAAACAATAAACAGCAGACGACACTATTTAATTCAGTGTTGTAGGAGTTCAATTATTGAGGGGGGCACGGATGTGTATAGTTGCACATCGGGCGCAGCAGAAATGTCAAAATTGTCCCCATTTTCAACTGTCCCATGATGCCAGATACCATGAGCCAACATTGTGAATTCAGACTGGTCCTCTGTCAACCATATGGAAACAAACAGAAATATGTGGGTTACAAAAGATCGCACGGGCTGAGAAAATAAGACATCTACCACGTATGCAACTGGTCAACGTATCCCCAGACCAGACTGATCGGGACCTACCCTGGTCGCTATAAAGTCAAGGTGATGTTCTTTATGTCCTCAAGTAACATATTTAATTTCTTCAGTCTACTGACTGTATGATGACATATAATGGTCCGGGTCTACGTTGGGGACGTATGTAATAGGAACCTTTTTATAAGCCGACGACTCATATTGTTTCTATGTGCGCTTCTAAGCTCTAATCTGGAATTGAATTCCATTCCTTATCGCATAGTCGCTTTTCCTCCTAGATGTATTTCAAACATAAGACATATATAGAGGATCTTACACGAGTGATGACTTAATATGGTATCTATTAAACGAGTTTACTGATTTCATAAGAAACTCGTCTATGCCGAGTTTCTTATGAAATTAGTCAACTAGTTTAATAAATACCATATTAAATCATCACAAATGTTTGATTATATTTATTGCATAAGCACACCGTCATACATTGAAGCTGTACTGGTCACAACACATGCTTTCTGTAACAAGCCAATTTGCATATTTATTACACTAGTGTATTATGATTTGTATTACACTGTGTCACTGCGGCGAGCACCCATTTATGCAATAATATCCAATATACAGACGTGATAAGGGAGGCAATTCCATAACCGGGCCCATTTCAAGGTGTCGCCGTGCATGTCCTGGTATACGCTGACCAGACTGTGCGGAGACACATGCTGATCTGTGGCTACTTAGTTCGCAACAGTCGTAGGGTTACTCCTATCTGACGGGCCCAAGTAAATTTGTATGGCTTACAAACAGGTAACAAACGATTGTACATCAAGTGTGGTGGTTTTTAATAAAACAATAGTACACATCAACAAAATATAAATAAAACTGTAACAACTAGTTTGTCTACAACAGTAAGATTGAAATAGATGGTGTGGAGAAAAGGGAGATAAGTCAGTGGTTTAGTTAGATGCCGCTCTTCGGGAATACATTCACATGCACCATCAATACTTCACACATATAGCTTCACACATGGACACTAGATGTTATTGAATATTCGAGAACAGTGTAAACCATTGTCGGACTACGCGGATACACAGGCTTGTCAGGTTTAAACTGATTGTATATGAAATGCATCCGGTATTTTTATTGAGTTGACAATATTAGTTAAGTTCGCTAATCAGGCTTGTTCAAAACATTTATTTACAGAAACTAATTCTATTCCGCATTTGCTCTGAACATTGCGCCCCATCTTTTGATGTCATTTACGGAAAATATCGTAATCTTTGTAAATATTTTTCACGAGATAACACACATGTTCTTAGGTAGAAAATCACAGTCCATGATCTTCTGGAATGTCAAATGTAACCGACATATTTTCAAACAAAGGCGAAGGCAGAAGATAAGGACGACATTTACAGCAAGTGAACAGAAAATAAAATAGAAAGATGGGAAGAATATAAAGCGTTCCTAGATTCAAAATCACGTGGCTTTTCTCAAGATGTCAAATCTGCTTTCATGCCAGCAACAGCAACATTGTTTCGGTAGCGACGTCAGTGACATAAGTTGTAAGGACACGGAATGTTGATGTTGATGGCGGATCCATTGTCTACACGGGGGGAGTGGGCCACGGGCGATATTCCCAAGGCTGTGGTAGACTGAACTGGCGCGCAGGACGCAATGTGCTTCTGTAAATCCCTTGCCATCCGGGTGTTTATATCTGGCACATGCGCATAACCATGTCCAACTGGCACTGGCGTAACACCGTGAGTATTGATATAAGCCGTGGTGTGTTGAATGTTGGAATATCCGGTGTGAGTTGTCGACAGTTCCACGGCGAGGTTTCTCATTTCATGCAGAGACTTACTGAGCAGGACGATGTAGTTTCTCGCCATCATCAGGGTGGACAGTTTGGACGGTTTCTTCCCGTCGGTGCCGAGTGAAGGCGGCATCACGTGACGCAGATCGTCCAGTGCCGCCGTCAGATCGTGCATTCTCTCCCGCTCTCGGCTGTTCACGCGCAGGCGCAAGTCGTCCGGAACTTGCGATTTATTTCGTCTCTCTTTCTTCCGGGCGTACGGCGAGTTGATGAACTTGCCTCCATCTGATTGGTCGTCGCCGTAGGTGTAACTCTGGTTGTACGTATCCGGTTGTGGATTGTTGTTGACGTAACTGTCTGTGGCCGGGCTCGTTCCCTGCAGGAGTTGCTCGATACTGTACGGTAAAATGTCGTGGGGAGGCATCGTGAGTTCTTGTCCCTGGTTCCTGACACTACCTGCAATAATTATAGTATTACATAAGGAAACAGGAGAGCACCAGCAATAACAACAGGTGGACGCACAATTATGAACACGATATGACGACTACGTTTCAATATCATTGTAAGATATACGGTCGATTAACAGTCAAAACAATTCAAACAAAACTGCTGTTAAACGACAAAATATGAGTAATCAAATTTACATGTCACTTCTATGACCTATGGCATATAACTACATATTATTCATTTTGGATATTCCCACAAAAAACATTCAGTTTATGCAATTTAAACGACGTGTACTTATAATAGTTGTCCGAAATGTAATATGTATGTAGTAATGTAGTATTCATAGCACCTGTTCAAACCATGCTAAATTGACTTATAACGCGTGTCATTGACCGCTTGCAGGGTTAAATACATTTGGCAACAACCGTCAATGAACCACTTCAGCATTTCCGAAAATTGTAGAGGGTTTATGTATAATGCATAGCAGTGAAAAATAACAGCGATAGTTGAACGTTTACCTTGTAATGATGTGATGATCCCGTATGCGCAATGAAGTCCGATATCCTGTACTGGCGACGACGGCTGATGTCAATCCGGGTAGGCCACTGAATGAATGTATCCGACAAGGCAGCACTGGCCCTTATAAACCATCTGGTCACCAATGGTGTGAATTGCCGAATTAAGGAATCACTTATCTCTATAACTTTAATGATCGGTATCAGCTGATGGCGGGATAAGGGCCGTAACACTGTTCCAAATTTTCGCCGGTTCACCTCTGTAATTGCCGCCTCCCGGGGAATTCGACATCCGGGTAACTGAGGATGCATTGTTTATATCCCATTTTTTTCAGTGGACATATTTATCGAACCATTTCAAAAACACTTCGTATCAGATTATAACAGCCGAGAGAAATTGGCATGGTAAATATGTTCAGTAATGTGTATTTCTCGGTCGTATCGTTAATATTTTGTCCATCGAAAAAGACACTTCAGTGGCCAGTGTAATAAATAGATGCGGTGATATTTCTATCAAAACTGGTCATGCATGGTCAACCCTGCACATGGGTACCGTATGTATACATTTACGTTTCTGGATCTTTGCTAATGCTTTATTTCTGTCAATTCGCATGCGCACATATTTGAGATGGGTCCCCATGTTTTGTTACGCATTTATCTTGCCAACTCTGAACGACACATAACATATTGTATTCACTGCTTGGTGATTGTCATGTGTGGCTGTGACTGGAGAATGGGGCATATGCGATTTGTTAACAGTGTAGCTCCTGATGTTATAACACTCCGTGATCTGGATCTACACTGGTCGCAAAACTCATAAGCCCCATTTCGCCAGTCATAGCCATTCGACGTATGCGACCAGTGTAGCCGTGGATCAGTCAAATCATCCTGAGAGCTTACTCGGCTCGCCGTTCAGTCATTAAGTTGTGTTAATGCCATCGGCAAACTGGCCAGAATTTATTTCCAATGCAGAATATAAACGTGATCTGGATCTACGTCTGTCTGACGGTTTAAGTGAGAATAAAGGTAAGATGATCAAACTGACCAATGAACAGAACTTAGAGCAGGGTATGTGATGCTTTCATCCACAGAATGTGTACATGCATGTTTGAGCTTTATATGAGCGTGTGTATGCTATATGTGGCTGTGACGGAGAAATGGGGCTTATGTTCCGCAAAGTCTGACCATGATCTGCAGTATCGCCATTCCATCAAAGGAACACGTCATATTTCAAACAAGCAATATAGGTCGTTATCAAGTTACCAGAGTCTGATATTTGAATAGCAGCTACAGTGGTCACAAGCTCGCAGTTCATAATATCATCCACATATGAGGCTCGCCATGTGATATTGTACTTTTGGAAATCTGCGCAATGTCATGAAATACGTTAAACAAAATTTACAATTTTTCCGTATATGGCATCAGGCAAAAGTTGACAAAACTGTCAGAGTACATGCGGATGTATCTACTCTGAAAATGTTGTCAACTTTATTTATAAAGAATATTGTAAATTGTTTAAACGTATTTAATGAAATTACGCAGATATCCGTAGGTACCCAATCAAATGGTGTGTCTCATATGTGTGGTCATATGTGACGTTTGGCTTATCAGGCTGACGGCAGGTACATGTACGGCGGAGTACGTATATGCTCTGTCAATAGTCATCGGTACCAGTTCATGATATCTGACTGTGTCTGGAGAAATGGTTTTGCGAGTGTATTCACACAGTCTGATCAGGATATGTACTGTTCGCCATTCCATCAACGAAACACCCACCCTGCTTCTAACAATCAACATACATGTAGATCATTATCAGTTCACAGGAGTGATATATTTTATCAGGAGCTGCACTGGTCACAAATGCCATAAGCCCAATTTTTCCAGTCACCGCCACCTATATCTTCACTGTTTCCATACCATGTTCATTTTAACCCTTTCACCCTTGAATATCTGACATTGATAGTTCCAGGCTCATTTGTGGGCCATTCCATTGCTCAAATAAGCGATACTGTTAAAATACCTGAACATTTCTGACAAAAGGTGCAGATCCCGTGGAGACGGCTTGGTGTCATCTGGATCTACAGTGTTTCTAAATGTTGGCCTTACAGTGTTCCGGATTGAAGGGTTATTATTTACAGTGTTGGCCATGTATACCCATGTACGTGTTTGTAAATGTTGGCCCTATAGTGTTCCGGATTGAAGGGTTATTATTTACAGTGTTGGCCATGTATACCCATGTACGTGTTTGTAAATGTTGGCCCTATAGTGTTCCGGATTGAAGGATTACTATTTACAGTGTTGACCATATCTACCCATGTACGTAGCTGATCAAATCCAGGCATGTTATTGCTCTTGTGTAACCTTACTTTAAATAAAAGAATGTTGTGATCCGTTCTGTAGAGGACATATGCATGTACATCAAAGATATGTGCTTCATTGCGATAAAGAGATTGCCCCACCCACCCCTACATAGGTGTGGATACCGGTGTCGGGAGGTGGTGGCAACTTATTAATTACAGGCCTGGCCCCGGTGGATCATTGCGACAAACAGGAAGAGGTTGATGATATCGTTTCTTCATCTTAAACGCTCGGCTTAAATGCCATAGCGGATGGTTAAGATCACCAGATAGTGTTAGCTATGGCAAGCCAAATGCACAATAATTCTTTAAACCATGGTTTGGAGCTCAAACCCTAGTTTAGGCTCCTCAAACCCTAGTTTGGGCTCGCCAAATGCACAATAATTCCCTAAACCCCAGTTTGAGAGTCTAAACCAGGGTTTAGGCTCTCAAACCCCAGTTTGAGCAATTATTGTGCATTTGGCCAGAAACTGCCGTTTGAGGTCGTAATCGAATAAAAAGCCTAAACCCTAGTTTGGACCCAAACCACAGTTTAAGAAAAAAACTGCCAATCGTGATCCCAAACGGTAGTTTTTATGGCAAGCCAAATGCACAATAATTCCTTAAACCATGGTTTGGAGCTCAAACCCTAGTTTAGGCTCCTCAAACCCTAGTTTGGGCTTAAACTGCCATCCCAAAGATCCCAAATGGTAGTTTTCTTAAACCCTGGTTTGAGCAATTATTGTGCACTTGGCGGCAGAAACCACCATTTGGACTCTCAAACTAGGGTTTCTGATAGCTTAAACCACGGTTTGAGCTCAAACCCCAGTTTAGACTGCCCAAACCCTAGTTTAGGCTCGCCAAATGCAAACAATTATTCCCTAAACCCCAGTTTGAGAGTCTAAACCAGGGTTTAGGCTCTCAAACCCCAGTTTGAGCAATTATTGTGCATTTGGCCATAAACTGCCGTTTGAGGTCGTAATCGAATAAAAAGCCTAAACCCTAGTTTGGACCCAAACCACAGTTTAAGAAAAAAACTGCCAATCGTGATCCCAAACGGTAGTTTTTATGGCAAGCCAAATAATTATTGTGCAATTATTGTGCATTTGGCCAGAAACTGGCGTTTGTGGTCGTAATCGAATAAAAAGCCTAAACCCTAGTTTGGACCCAAACACAGTTTAAGAAAAAAAACTGCCAATCGTGATCAAACGGTATTTATCTTGAACCCTGGTTTGAGCAATTATGTGCACTTGGCGGCA
>CM055265.1:218765747-218794116 GCA_029237695.1 Conchocele bisecta
GCGATCGAGCAGGCCGAACGTAGCAAGTTAGCAACCTACTGGGGAAGATGAATAGCTCACTTATTTCCGTACGGCTTGATATCTACAACTAACAAAACAGCTTAAAGGCGACGCGTGCACATGTTTTATCTGTAGTCCCCACACATAGCATCTCAAGCCCACGACATAGCAACTCGTTCCCACGACATAGCATATCAAGCCTACGACATAGCATCTCGTCCCCCACGGTATAGTATCTCGTTCCACGGCATAGTATTCGGGGCGACGACATAGTATTTCGTTCTCACGACACAGTATCTCGTTCACACGAGATAGCATCTCGTTGCCACGAGTTAGCTCTCTCGTTCCAACGGCATAGCATCTCGTTCGTATAAGATAGCATATCGCTCGAACGATATAAGCAGAAGATAGAAATAGAGAATAGTAGGTTAGTGATGTGAATGGGGGAACAATATCTGGCAAGGCTTAGGAAACGGGATGGACGAGGCTCTGCACGAGGCACGGTTGACTGCACGGGTTGTAACTAGTAAACTAGTTGTAAATAGTTGAAACTATTGAGAGTAAATTTTCGTCTGCTGTTTCGTCTGGTTGTCTTCTTTCTCAATAAAAACATGGTTTAAGAAAACTTTAGAATCATTTTCATTGGAATTGATTCTAAAATGTTGTTAAAGCATGTTGCTGATGGCAAATGTAAACAATAAACAGCAGACGACACTATTTAATTCAGTGTTGTAGGAGTTCAATTATTGAGGGGGGCACGGATTTGTATAGCTGCACATCGGGCGCAGCAGAAATGTCAAAATTGTCCCCATTTTCAACTGTCCCATGATGCCAGATACCATGAGCCAACATTATGAATTCAGACTGGTCCTCGCAGTCAACCATATGGAAACAAACAGGAATATGTGGGTTACAAAAGATCGCACGGGCTGAAAAAATAAGACATCTACCACGTATGCAACCAGCGTATCCCCAGACCAGCTGATCGGGACCTACCCTGTCGCTATAAAGTCCAGGTGATGTTCTTCATGTCCTCAAGTAACATATTTAATTTCTTCAGTCTACTGACTGTATAATGACATATAATGGTCCGGGTCTACGTTGGGGACGTATGTAATAGGAACCTTTTTATAAGCCGACGACTCATATTGTTTCTATGTGCGTTTCTAAGCTCTAATCTGGAATTGAATTCCCTTCCTTATCGCATATTCGCTTTTTCTCCTAGATTGATTTCAAACATGAGACATATATAGAGGATCTTACACGAGTGATGACTTAAAATGTTATCTATTAAACGAGTTTACTGATTTCATAAGAAACTCGTCTATGCCGAGTTTCTTATGAAATTAGTCAACTAGTTTAATAAATACCATATTAAATCATCACAAATGATCATCACAAATGATAGATTATATTTATTGCATAAGCACACCGTCATACGTTGAAGCTGTACTGGTCACAACACATCTTTTCTGTAACAAGCTAATTTGCATATTTATTACACTAGTGTATTATGATTTGTATTACACTGTGTCACTGCGGCGAGCACCCATTTATGCAATAATATCCAATATGTGTTGAAAATGACAAAATGCTCACGAAACTTACAGACGTGATAAGGGAGGTAATTCCATAACCGGGCCCATTTCACGGTGTCGCCGTGCATGCCCTGGTATACCCTGACCAGACTGTGCGGAGACACATGCTGATATGTGGCTACTTAGTTAGCAACAGTCGTAGGGTTACTCCAATCTGACGGGCCCAAGTAAGTTTGTATGGCTTACAAACAGGTAACAAACGATTGTACATCAAGTGTGCTGGTTTTTGTTAAAACAATAGTACACATCAACAAACTATAAATAAAACGGTAACAACTAGTTTGTCTACAACAGTAAGATTGAAATAGATGGTGTGGAGAAAAGGGAGATAAGTCAGTGGTTTAGTTAGTGGTTTAGAAGCCGTTCTTCTGGAATACATTCACATGCACCATCAATACTTCACACATATAACTTCACACATGGACACTAGATGTTATTGAATATTCGAGAACAGTGTAGACCATGGTCGGACTACGCGGATACACAGGCTTGTCAGGTTTAAACTGATAGTATATGAAATTCATCCGGTATTTTTATTGAGTTGACAATATTAGTTAAGTTCGCTAATCAGGCTTGTTCATAAAAATTATTTACAGAAACTGTAATTCTATTCCGCATTTACTCTGAACATTGCGCCCCATTCTTTTGATGTCATTTACGGAAATATCGTAATCTTTGTAAATATTTTTCATGAGATAACACACATGTTCTTAGGTAGAAAATCACAGTCCATGATATTCTGGAATGTCAAATGTAACCGACATGTTTTCAAACATAGGCGAAGGCAGAAGATAAGGACGACATTTACAGCATGTGAACAGAAAATAAAATAGAAAGATAGGAAGAATATAAAGCGTCCTAGATAAAGTAATTCAAAATCACGTGGCTTTTTCTCAAGATGTCAAATCTGCTTTCATGCCAGCAACAGCAACATTGTTTCGGTAGCGACGTCAGTGACATAAGTTGCAGGGACACGGAATGTTAATGTTGATTGCGGATCCATTGTCTACACGGGGGGAGTGGGCCACGGGCGATATTCCCCGGGCTGTGGGAGACTGAACTGGCGCGCAGGACGCAATGTGCTTCTGTAAATCACTTGCCATCCGGGTGTTTATATCTGGCACATGCGCATAACCATGTCCAACTGGCACTGGCGTGACACCGTGAGTATTGATATAAGCCGTGGTGTGTTGAATGTTGGAATATCCGGTGTGTTTTGTCGACAGTTCCACGGCGAGGTGTCTCATTTCATCCAGAGACTTACTGAGCAGGTCGATGTAGTTTCTCGCCATCATCAGGGTGGACAGTTTGGACGGTTTCTTCCCGTCGGTGCCGAGTGAGGGCGGCATCACGTGACGCAGATCGTCCAGTGCCGCCGTCAGATCGTGCATTCTCTCCCGTTCTCGGCTGTTCACGCGCAGGCGCAAGTCGTCCGGAACTTGCGATTTATTTCGTCTCTCTTTCTTCCGGGCGTACGGCGAGTTAATGAACTTGCCTCCATCTGATTGGTCGTCGCCGTAGGTGTAACTCTGGTTGTACGTATCCGGTTGTGGATTGTTGTTGACGTCACTGTCTGTGGCCGGGCTGGTTCCCTGCAGGAGTTGCTCGATACTGTACGGTAAAATGTCGTGGGGAGGCATCGTGAGTTCTTGTCCCTGGTTCCTGACACTACCTGCAATAATTATAGTATTACATAAGGAAACAGGAGAGCACCAGCAATAACAACAGGTGGACGCACAATTATGAACACGATATGACGACTACGTTTTCAATATCATTGTAAAGATATACGGTCGATTAACAGTCAAAACAATTCAAACAAAACTGCTGTTAAACGACAAAAATATGAGTAATCAAATTTACATGTCACTTCTATGACCTATGGCATATAACTACATATTATTCATTATGGATATTCCCACAAAAAAACATTCAGTTTATGCAATTTAAACGACGTGTACTTATAATAGTTGTCCGAAATGTAATATGTATGTAGTAATGTAGTATTCATAGCACCTGTTCAAACCATGCTAAATTGACTTATAACGCGTGTCATTGACCGCTTGCAGGGTTAAATACATTTGGCAACAACCGTCAATGAACCACTTCAGCATTTCCGAAAATTGTAGAGGATTTATGTATAATGCATAGCAGTGAAAGATAACAGCGATAGTTGAACGTTTACCTTGTAATGATGTGATGATCCCGTATGCGCAATGAAGTCCGATATCCTGTACTGGCGACAACGGCTGATGTCAATCCGGGTAGGCCACTGAATGAATGTACCCGACAGGGCAGCACTGGCCCTTATAAACCATCTGGTCATCAATGGAGTGAATTGCCGAATTAGGGAATCACTTATCTCTATAACTTTAATGATCGGTATCATCTGATGGCGGGATAAGGGCCGTAACACTGTTCCAAATTATCGCCGGTTCACCTCTGTAATTGCCGCCTCCCCGGGGAATTCGACATCCGGGTAACTGAGGATGCATTGTTTATATCCCATTTTTTCAGTGGACATATTTATCGAACCATTTCAAAAACACTTCGTATCAGATTATAACAGCCGAGAGAAATTGGCATGGTAAATATGTTCAGTAATGTGTATTTCTCGGTCGTATCGTCAATATTTTGTCCATCGAAAAAGGCACTTCAGTGGCCAGTGTAATAAAAAAATGCGGTGATATTTCTATCAAAACTGGTCATGCATGGTCAACCCTGCACATGGGTACCGTATGTATACATTTACGTTTCTGGCTCTTTGCTAATGCTTTATTTCTGTCAAGTCGCATGCGCACATATTTGAGATGGGTCCCCATGTTTAGTTACGCATTTATCTTGCCAACTCTGAACGACACATAACATATTGTATTCACTGCTTGGTGATTGTCATGTGTGGCTGTGACTGGAGAATGGGGCATATGCGATTTGTTAACAGTGTAGCTCCTGATGTTATAACACTCCGTGATCTGGATCTACACTGGTCGCAAAACTCATAAGCCCCATTTCGCCAGTCATAGCCATTCGACGTATGCGACCAGTGTAGCCGTGGATCAGTCAAATCATCCTGAGAGCTTACTCGGCTCGCCGTTCAGTCATTAAGTTGTGTTAATGCCATCAGCAAACTGGCCAGAATTTATTTCCAATGCAGAATATAAACGTGATCTGGATCAACGTCTGTCTGACGGTTTAAGTGAGAATAAAGGTAAGATGATCAAACTGACCAATGAACAGAACTTAGAGCAGGGTATGTGATGCTTTCATCCACAGAATGTGTACATGCATGTTTGAGCTTTATATGAGCGTGTGTATGCTATATGTGGCTGTGACGGAGAAATGGGGCTTATGTTCCGCAAAGTCTGACCATGATCTGCAGTATCGCCATTCCATCAAAAGAACACGTCATATTTCAAACAAGCAATATAGGTCGTTATCAAGTTACCAGAGTCTGATATTTGAATAGCAGCTACAGTGGTCACAAGCTCGCAGTTCCTAATATCATCCACATATGAGGCTCGCCATGTGATATTGTACTTTTGGAAATCTGCGCAATGTCATGAAATACGTTAAACAAAATTTACAATATTTTCCGTATATGGCATCAGGCAAAAGTTGACAAAACTGCCAGAGTACATGCGGATGTATCTACTCTGAAAATGTTGTCAACTTTATTTATAAAGAATATTGTAAAATGTTTAAACGTATTTAATGAAATTACGCAGATGTCCGAAGGTACCCAATCAAATGGCGTGTCTCATATGTGTGGTCATATTTGACGTTTGGCTTGTCAGGCTGACGGCAGGTACATGTACGGCGGAGTACGTATATGCTCTGTCAATAGTCATCGGTACCAGTTCATGATATCTGACTGTGTCTGGAGAAATGGTTTTGCGAGTGTATTCACACAGTCTGATCAGGATATGTACTGTTCGCCATTCCATCAACGAAACACCCACCATGCTTCTAACAATCAACATACATGTAGATCATTATCAGTTCACAGGAGTGATATATTTTATCAGGAGCTGCACTGGTCACAAATGCCATAAGCCCCATTTTTCCAGTCACCGCCACCTATATCTTCACTGTTTCCATACAATGTTCATTTTAACCCTTTCACCCTTGAATATCTGACATTGATAGTTCCAGGCTCATTTGTGGGCCGTTCCATTGCTCAAATAAGCGATACTGTTAAAATACCTGAACATTTCTGACAAAAGGTGCAGATCCCGTGGAGACGGCTTGGTGTCATCTGGATCTACAGTGTTTGTAAATGTTGGCCTTACAGTGTTCCGGATTGAAGGGTTATTATTTACAGTGTTGGCCATGTATACCCATGTACGTGTTTGTAAATGTTGGCCCTATAGTGTTCCGGATTGAAGGGTTATTATTTACAGTGTTGGCCATGTATACCCATGTATGTGTTTGTAAATGTTGGCCCTATAGTGTTCCGGATTGAAGGATTACTATTTACAGTGTTGACCATATCTACCCATGTACGTAGCTGATCAAATCCAGGCATGTTATTGCTCTTGTGTAACCTTACTTTAAATAAAAGAATGTTGTGATCCGTTCTGTAGAGGACATATGCATGTACATCAAAGATATGTGCTTCATTGCGATAAAGAGATTGCCCCACCCACCCCTACATAGGTGTGGATACCGGTGTCGGGAGGTGGTGGCAACTTATTAATTACAGGCCTGGCCCCGGTGGATCATTGCGAAAAACAGGAAGAGGTTGATGATATCGTTTCTTCATCTTAAACGCTCGGCTTAAATGCCATAGCGGATGGTTAAGATCACCAGATAGTGTTAGCGATACATGTATTCCACTTGCACATCGCACGTGTGACACACAGTTATAATTCAATATCAATTCGATATCACTCTACCTCAAAGACACTGGGTCTCAGATATGTCTAGAAAGTGATGAAACAGATTAGGAAAACACAGTTTAACTATAAATTTGTATCGTATTCCTAATCTCAAATGTACAAGTATGTCACCTGAAAATAACTCGAATACATAATTGAAACGCCCATTCAACACATCGCGTCTATATCCCATTACATTACATTAGCCCCATGTCATGTCGTGTGGCGTTGTTGATTTGTTAATAATTTGTTAGACATCACTAAAATGCATGGCGTTCCTCTATTGGCACTATTGACCGGCAACGGCGCTGTTTATCCATGAAACAAATGACGTAAAACAAGATGATCATTAATTTTAACGCCATATTTTGGTTATTTTCATTTTTCAAACTGTCAGAAAATTAACTGTAAATATAAGTAATAAAACCATGGACTGTTCCTTAAATAAACATGCTTTGAAATCGTTGGTTTGCTAATTTATTTAATTTAATTTAATTACACTAGCGTATATTGACTATAACGCATCAACTGAAATGGTGTGATTAATTGATATAGTATGTAGCTGTGACTGGAGAAATGTTGACTTATGGAGGTGGCCTCTAAATTGTGTACAACTGCAATATTCTGGTTATAGAGAATATTAGGTTAGTGCCGTGAATGGGAAAAAATATCTGGCAAAGCTCAGGAAACGGGATGGACGATGCTCTGCTGAGCACATCCCGTTTCCGTGCCGCGCCAGATATGTTTTCCCATTCATGGCACTAACCTACTGTTATATTTATCCCGTCAACACCCACCAATGGCTTCAAAATTCAAAATCATAACCCCAGCCGCCACCGCACATATTATTCCGCAGTGATTAGGTCGTATTGACAGGATATCAAAACTGTTTCACGGCACCGTGTTTCACGGCACATACGCACTGTGTTGACGGGGTAAACATAAAGTATGCAACTTGTATGTGTAGATATATCGGTTCATTGTAGCGATTATTTGTGGCTGGTTGCTGGAAATGGGTAGGCAGAAGGTGACGGACAAGATCAAAATGTGTGATTGTGTTGCTTAAACAAACTGATATGTCTCTGTGACTGGAGAAATGGGGCTTTTGGGATTTCCCATCAATGCAGATCCAGATCAGCCTGTGCATCCGCACATTCAGACCAGGAGCTGCACTGTTCGCCATTCCATTAATGAAACAACTGTCATATAGATCCTAACCAGGCTACATGTGCGTGCTGTTTGATCAGGAGTTACACTGGCCTCGCATGTCATAAGCCTCATTTCTCCAGTCACAGTCACACATGTTGTTTACTGTGCAGGAAACGAAAAACCATATTTGGTATATCGATTACTGTGGCTGGAGAAATGGGGCTTGTAAGAAAACACAACACTAGTTTAACTATATACACACGATTTTATGCATTTGATAATTACAGTATAAAAGTATTCAACATATTGGGGGTCAACTATTCTTCTTACGGTAGCGATCGAGCAGGCCGAACGTAGCAAGTTAGCAACCTACTGGGGAAGATGAATAGCTCACTTATTTCCGTACGGCTTGACATCTACAACTACAAAACAGCTTAAAGGCGACTCGTGCACATGTTTTATCTGTAGTCCCACGACATAGCATCTCAAACCCACGACATAGCAACTCGTTCCCACGACATAGCATATCAAGCCCACGACATAGCATCTCGTCCCCACGGTATAGTATCTCGTTCCCACGGCATAGTATCTCGGGGCGACGACATAGTATTTCGTTCTCACGACACAGTATCTCGTTCACACGAGATAGCATCTCGTTGCCACGAGTTAGCTCTCTCGTTCCAACGGCATAGCATCTCGTTCGTATAAGATAGCATATCGCTCGAACGATATAAGCAGAAGATAGAAATAGAGAATAGTAGGTTAGTGATGTGAATGGGGGAACAATATCTGGCAAGGCTTAGGAAACGGGATGGACGAGGCTCTGCACGAGGCACGGTTGACTGCACGGGTTGTAACTAGTAAACTAGTTGTAAATTTTCGTCTGCTGTTTCGTCTGGTTGTCTTCTTTCTCAATAAAAACATGGTTTAAGAAAACTTTAGAATCATTTTCATTGGAATTGATTCTAAAATGTTGTTAAAGCATGTTGCTGATGGCAAATGTAAACAATAAACAGCAGACGACACTATTTAATTCAGTGTTGAGTAGGAGTTCAATTATTGATGGGGGGCACGGATTTGTATAGCTGCACATCGGGCGCAGCAGAAATGTCAAAATTGTCCCCATTTTCAACTGTCCCATGATGCCAGATACCATGAGCCAACATTATGAATTCAGACTGGTCCTCGCAGTCAACCATATGGAAACAAACAGGAATATGTGGGTTACAAAAGATCGCACGGGCTGAAAAAATAAGACATCTACCACGTATGCAACCAGCGTATCCCCAGACCAGGCTGATCGGGACCTACCCTGGTCGCTATAAAGTCCAGGTGATGTTCTTCATGTCCTCAAGTAACATATTTAATTTCTTCAGTCTACTGACTGTATAATGACATATAATGGTCCGGGTCTACGTTGGGGACGTATGTAATAGGAACCTTTTTATAAGCCGACGACTCATATTGTTTCTATGTGCGTTTCTAAGCTCTAATCTGGAATTGAATTCCCTTCCTTATCGCATATTCGCTTTTTCTCCTAGATTGATTTAAAACATGAGACATATATAGAGGATCTTACACGAGTGATGACTTAAAATGTTATCTATTAAACGAGTTTACTGATTTCATAAGAAACTCGTCTATGCCGAGTTTCTTATGAAATTAGTCAACTAGTTTAATAAATACCATATTAAATCATCACAAATGATCATCATAAATGATAGATTATATTTATTGCATAAGCACACCGTCATACATTGAAGCTGTACTGGTCACAACACATCTTTTCTGTAACAAGCTAATTTGCATATTTATTACACTAGTGTATTATGATTTGTATTACACTGTGTCACTGCGGCGAGCACCCATTTATGCAATAATATCCAATATGTGTTGAAAATGACAAAATGCTCACGAAACTTACAGACGTGATAAGGGAGGTAATTCCATAACCGGGACCATTTCACGGTGTCGCCGTGCATGCCCTGGTATACCCTGACCAGACTGTGCGGAGACACATGCTGATATGTGGCTACTTAGTTAGCAACAGTCGTAGGGTTACTCCAATCTGACGGGCCCAAGTAAATTTGTATGGCTTACAAACAGGTAACAAACGATTGTACATCAAGTGTGCTGGTTTTTATTAAAACAATAGTACACATCAACAAACTATAAATAAAACGGTAACAACTAGTTTGTCTACAACAGTAAGATTGAAATAGATGGTGTGGAGAAAAGGGAGATAAGTCAGTGGTTTAGTTAGTGGTTTAGAAGCCGTTCTTCTGGAATACATTCACATGCACCATCAATACTTCACACATATAACTTCACACATGGACACTAGATGTTATTGAATATTCGAGAACAGTGTAGACCATGGTCGGACTACGCGGATACACAGGCTTGTCAGGTTTAAACTGATAGTATATGAAATGCATCCGGTATTTGTATTGAGTTGACAATATTAGTTAAGTTCGCTAATCAGGCTTGTTCATAAAAATTATTTACAGAAACTGTAATTCTATTCCGCATTTACTCTGAACATTGCGCCCCATCTTTTGATGTCATTTACGGAAAATATCGTAATCTTTGTAAATATTTTTCATGAGATAACACACATGTTCTTAGGTAGAAAATCACAGTCCATGATATTCTGGAATGTCAAATGTAACCGACATGTTTTCAAACATAGGCGAAGGCAGAAGATAAGGACGACATTTACAGCATGTGAACAGAAAATAAAATAGAAAGATAGGAAGAATATAAAGCGTTCCTAGATTCAAAATCACGTGGCTTTTCTCAAGATGTCAAATCTGCTTTCATGCCAGCAACAGCAACATTGTTTCGGTAGCGACGTCAGTGACATAAGTTGCAGGGACACGGAATGTTAATGTTAATTGCGGATCCATTGTCTACACGGGGGGAGTGGGCCACGGGCGATATTCCCAAGGCTGTGGTAGACTGAACTGGCGCGCAGGACGCAATGTGCGTTTGTAAATCACTTGCCATCCGGATGTTTATATCTGGTACATGCGCATAACCATGTCCAACTGGTAGTGGCGTAACACCGTGAGTATTGATATAAGCCGTGGTGTGTTGAATGTTGGAATATCCGGTGTGTTTTGTCGACAGTTCCACGGCGAGGTGTCTCATTTCATGCAGAGACTTACTGAGCAGGACGATGTAGTTTCTCGCCATCATCAGGGTGGACAGTTTGGACGGTTTCTTCCCGTCGGTGCCGAGTGAGGGCGGCATCACGTGACGCAGATCGTCCAGTGCCGCCGTCAGATCGTGCATTCTCTCCCGCTCTCGGCTGTTCACGCGCATGCGCAAGTCGTCCGGAACTTGCGATTTATTTCGTCTCTCTTTCTTCCGGGCGTACGGCGAGTTGACGAACTTGCCTCCATCTGATTGGTCGTCGCCGTAGGTGTAACTCTGGTTGTACGTATCCGGTTGTGGATTGTTGTTGACGTCACTGTCTGTGGCCGGGCTCGTTCCCTGCAGTAGTTGCTCGATATTGTACGGTAGAATGTCGTGGGGAGGCATCGTGAGTTCTGGTCCCTGGTTCCTGACACTACCTGTAATAATAATAGTATTACATAAGGAAACAGGACAGCACCAGCATTAACAACAGGTGGACGGAAAATTATGAACACGATATGACGACTATGTTTCAAGATCATTGTAAGATATACGGTCGATTAACAGTCACAACAATTCAAACAAAACTGCTGTTAAACGACAAGATATGAGTAATCCAATTTACATGTCACTTCTATGACCTATGGCATATAACTACATATTATTCATTTTGGATATTCCCACAAACAACATTCAGTTTATGCAATTTAAACCATTTGTACTTATAATATTTGTCTGAAAAGTAATATGTATGTAGTAATGTAGTATTCATAGCACCTGTTCAACCAATAGTCAATTGACATGTAACGTGTATCATTGACCGCTTGCTAGGTTATATATATTTGGGAACAACCGTCAATGAACCACTGCAGCAAGTCCAACCATTGTAAAGGGTTTATTTCTAATGCATAGCAGTTTAAAACAATAATTGACAAATAGTGTTTCTATAGAGTATAGCAGTCAGTAAATGTTAGTGATTGATGCCATCATCGACAGACATAGAAAGGAAGATAACAGTCATAGTTGAAAGGTTACCTTGTAGTGATGTGATGATCCCGTATCTGCAATGAAGTCCTATATACTCTACTGGTGACTTCGATTGATGTCAATCCGGGTAGGACATTGGATGAATGTACCCGACAAGACAGTACTGGCCCTTATAAACCACCTGGTCACCAATGGTGTGAATTGCCGAATTAAGGAATCACTTATCTCTATAACTTTAATGATCGGTATCAGCTGATGGCGGGATAAGGGCCGTAAAACTGTTTCACGCTATCTCCGGGTCATCTCTGTAATTACCGCCTTCTCGGGGCACCTCGACATCCGGGTAATGGAGGGCACCGTCATGCTTCTATCTCTATCTCTATGGAACTACTTCTCTAATATCTTATCAGGTTACAACATCCGAAGTAATTTATAATATCTGTGATATCTTCAATAGTTTGCTCAACGAAGTAAACATGTAGATCACTTTCCTTACAGATGCGATGACATGGGAACGGTAAGTATAAATGTTTCTTTCTGACCTCTCTCCGATGCTCTATTTCTGCCAGCCCACACCTACACATAAGTGAGGTGGTTCCCCCGTTTTGTTACGTAGATATATTCCCGTCTCTGAACGTCACAGAACAGTTTTTATCAGCGTGATACAAAGTTTGATGCTTGTCACATGCCATTCGACCTACGTAGCTCCAGATCAGCTGATGAAAACTTCCATAGTGTAATTCCAATGCGGAAAACTCAACGTAGATCAGGATCTACACGAGCTACAAATGATGTAAGGTGTTTTTTGTCAGCTGGTGGGCTATATAATAATGTCACTTACGCTAGTTTCAGCTGGCGGTGAAAAACAGTAATAATGAATCAAATGTGACCAATAAACAGAACATCTATGTAATGTGTACATGCATATGTATGCTTTATATGCGCGTGTATAACATATCTGTGGCTGTGATTGGATACATGAGGCCTATCGGTTTTGTGACCAGTGTAGATCCCGATCAGCATGTGTGTCCGCACAGTCTGATCAGGATCTGCACCTTTCACCATTCCATCTATGAAACACCCGTCATATTTCTAACAAAGCAATATAGATCGTTACCGGGCTACATGAATCTGTTATTTGAACAGGAGCTACACTGGTCACAAATAAACCACACCTTTCCCAGTCACAACCGCATATACATGTATGTGGTCATATGGGAACGTTGGCCTGCCAGGCTGACAGCAAGTACATGTACGGCGGGATATGTGTTTGCGCTGTCAACATAGTCAATGGCAGATGTACATGTATCAACGTCGTGACATTATTTCACTGTTCCCACAACACGTACCGTGTAACACTTTCATCCCGAATACATGTAATTGATAGTTCCAGACTCACGTGTGGGTTATTTCATTGATCAGATAATATATTGTTAAACGAATCGGAAAAATGCTGGGAAACACTTCAGTAGCCTATTTCACCAACATTGCAAAGTATACTTTTCTAGCAAAGTATACTTTGAGGGAGTAATCATTTATTTTTCCTGAAATGCAGTATTTCATATAAAACTAACAACTGCATATATTTGATGATTAAATGTATGCAGAATTATTATACTGAATTTATTACATTATCACAGCCAAAATGGCTGTGATAATGTAATAAATACAGTATAATAAAAATTAATAAATTTATCATAAAATTGAAAATTTCTCCCTCAAAGTATACTTTGCTAGAAAAGTATACTTTCCAATGTTGGTGAAATCGGCTACAGATCGGCACATTGGCGTACGTACGTACGTCCGTATGTGAATGCTTTTTGTTAAACGTTTTGGTCAAAGTGTTTGGTTACAGTTTTTCGGTATACTGTCAGAGCCTTGACGGGCGCGGCATGCGAACCGCGGCCATCTAGTCTTTTCAGAACTCATTTCCGCTATCAAGAAAACTGTAAATAATGCTCCTTGATTATTTAATTTTATGATACCCGCCGATGGTTACGTGTATTTGTTCGATATCACTTAAACGAGTGTCTAGAATTGTTACTTCTTTATACATATGATAATAATATGATCATTTCACCATAAATAATAATTGCCTTTCACAAGTCGTGCATACTTGTGCCGCTATAACGAACATATGCATGTATTGTTACATGACTGCCGTTGTTTGACACCGCTCGCCGCCGTGTTCTAATGTACATCGGGTGTTGTTTGACCATGGCTGTAGACAATTATCATTTCGGGGCCATGCCAACACCAACGTAATGCATGTGTCTCATGACGTTACTAGAACGCGCCAATACGTCACCAGACCAGTTCACAACGGTGGCACTGAAATTTTTAAATTGATGCGGAGGATGGGACATCTGCATCATGCGACGTGTACCGCGGCCCGGGAATATGTATGTGTAAATCAGCTGTTTGAATGGAACAGGTTATCCAAGTACCGAAAGTACTGCATATATGCTCAAATTACATGATATTTCCGACATAAATGTAGCAATAACGTTAGACCATGTCCAGTCGTGGGTAATAACTCGCCGTGACACTCGGGAACTGTTTCAACCCGCAGCCTGCGGCCTTGTGATTCAAGCAGTTCCCTCGTGCCACGGTAAACGTTTACCCACGGTTGGACATTGTCGAACCTTATATTGAAATCAAATATATATTATAGTATTGGTACTAGTGTTTCGGAATATAACATAATGAAAGTGTTAACTTCTACATGTACTTTCCTATTGGAAAAACACTGGTTGAAAATGAGGGCCGAATTACGAACTCTGTTCTGAACAGATTTATAAGTTAATTGTCAAAGGAAACGCCATTTTATTTGCCGTCGGCAGCGTAAACGGGGCATGCGCTCATGTGTTTATCTCGTTCCTGCGACATAGTATTTCATTCCCATGACATAATATCTCGTTCTCACGCCATAGTATCTCGTTCCTGCGACATAGTATTTCATTCCCATGACATAATATGTCGTTCTCACGCCATAGTATCTCGTTCCTGCGACATAGTATTTCATTCCCATGACATCATATCTCGTTCTCACGCCATAGTATCTCGTTCCTGCAACATAGTATTTCATTCCCACGACATAATATCTCGTTCTCACGCCATAGTATCTCGCTCCTGCGACATAGTATTTCATTCCCACGACATAATATCTCGTTCTCACGCCATAGTATCTCGTTCCTGCGACATAGTATTTCATTCCCACGACATAATATCTCGTTCTAACGCCATAGTATCTCGTTCCTGCGACATAGTATTTCATTCCCACGACATAATATCTCGTTCTCACGCCATAGTATCTCGTTCCTGCGACATAGTATTTCATTCCCACGACATAATATCTTGTTCTCACGCCATAGTATCTCGTTCCTGCGACATAGTATTTCATTCCCACGACATATCCTTGTTTCTCACGCCATAGTATCTCGTTCCTGCGACATAGTATTTCATTCCCACGACATAATATCTTGTTCTCACACCATAGTATCTCGTTCCTGCGACATATAATTTCATTCCAACGACATAATGTCTTGTTCCCACGCCATAGTATCTCGTTCCTGCGACAGTATTTCATTCCCACGACATAACATCTTGTTCTCACGCTATAGTATCTCGTTCAAACAACATAGTACCGAGTTCCCACGACATCGTATCTCCTTCCCACGAGATGGCAGCTCGTTACTATGAGACAGAATGTCGTTCGAACGACACCATCAGTCAATATACATGTAGTATCATATATTACTCCACACTCTTGAGTGACCATTCGTCTATTTTTCGATTGGCTGACTCTGTCGTAGGAACGAGATCGTTAACAAAATGATATCTCGTAGGGCCAACATGTTATGGCGTGAGAGCGAGATGTGATGTTTTGGTAACGAGATCGGTAACTCGTTCAAACGAGGTTCGAACGGGACGCTATCTTGTGGGATTGAGAAGCTATGTCGTTGGAACGAAATAGCTAACTCGTGGGAATGAGATGAAGAAATTGTACGCATGAGCCTTTGTAAGCTGCCGTAGATATTCACTAAATTTTGTAAAAAGAGAAATGAAACAATCAGGTTTGATCTATATAGTTTATTTTCCCGTAAAATGGGCACGGTTGACTGACACAGTTTGTAGTTGGAACGATTGTGAGTACGAATGTTTAGAATATTTTTCCACAGAGCCGTCTTAGGAAATATAAAGTGTCGTCTGCAGTTGCTTTATATGTTGTCTTCTTTCTCAATAACAACATGGATTGACAGCACTTTAGAATCTTGTACTTCGGAAAAATCATGGAAATGATTCTCAAACAAACGGAAAATGAAACAGAAAAATAAACAGCAGACGACAAGCTTAAATTCAGCAGGGTGGAGGTTAAATTGTTGACAGAATCAGCGATTTACACAGTTGTACGGCGGTTTCAGCAAAATAGTTAAGTTTGCCAGTTTTCCAATGTCCCGCGGTTCCATGGGGCAACAAACAGGAATAGACACAAAAGGCACCACCGGCTGAGAAAATGCAATCGCGCAGTCTGGTCACGGCTTACGCTGGGCGCCATAATCTAAATGTGAGGTTAATCGTGTTCTCGAATAACAGGATTAACAATAATATTTTGTTTGATACATTGATTGTATGGTTCGGGTCTGGTAAAGCAAGTCATAATACTCTTTTTATAAGCCGACGACCAGACTTGTCTCTAGATGCGCCACTTGGCTCTAATCTGGAATTACCTTCCTTGTCGCATGGTCGCTTTTCTCCAAGATTGATTTCGGAAATGAATCATATTGCCTGTCACCGCTTTCGAAATTGACAAAATACTCATGACACTTGCAGACTAACCCGACTTCTCCGTATGTAACGCATAGCGATTTAAGTCGCACTGCGTTACAGACGGAGAAGTCGGGTTATTGCATACGTGATATGGGAGGTAATTCCAGAGACGTGTCAATTTCAGCATGCCACAGTGCATGTACATGTATACCCTGACCAGACTCAGCGGGGACATATGCTGATCTGTGGCTACTTAGTTCGCAACAGTCGCAGGGTGACTCTTGTCTGACGGGCCCAAGTAACTTTGTATGGCTTACAAACAAGTAACAAACGATTGTACATCACGTGTGGTGGTTTTATTAAAACAATAGTACCCATCAACAGAAGATAAATATAACGGTAACAACTCGGGCCCATTTCACTAAACTTCGTAAGATTAAAATGTTCGTAAGTGCAAATTTAGGATCGTCTGGAAATTTCAATTGATGGATTTACATTTATTGGGCATAGGCTGCAATTTCCAGACAATAATAATTGTGTACTTACGCACATTTCATTTGTACGAAGCTAAGTGAACCGACCCACAAGTCTGTCTACAACAGTAAGATTGAAATAGATGGTGTGGAGAACAGGTAGATAAGTCAGTGGTTTAATTAGAAGCCGTCCTTCGGGAATATATCCACATCCACAATCACTGCTTTACACACGTAACTTCACACATGTTCAATTGCTAGATGTTATTGAATACTCGAGATCAGTGCAGACCATGATCGGACTATGCGGACACACAGGCTTGTCAGGTTTGAACAGATTACAACTGTAATGCATACAGTATTTTTATTCAGTTGACAATATAAGTTGCCTTCGCTAATCAGGAGTTTCACCGGCGACAACAATACATGTAACTGACATGTTTTCAAACAAAGGCGAAGGCAGAAGATAAGACGACATTTACAGCACGTGAACAGAAAAGAAATTAGAAAGATAGGAAGAATATAAAGCGTTCCTAGGTTCAAAGTCGCATGGCTTTCCTCAAGATGTCAAATTGCTTTCATGCTAGCTATATATACAGTAATTTCGAAATGGATCTGTTTCACGTAGTCATGCGGTAAACATTCGGGGGACCGTTTCACTAAACTTCGTAAGATTAAAATGTTCGTAAGTGCAAAATTATGATAGTCTGTAAACTTACCATTAGCATTGTTTTCTTGTAAACAATTATTGGATTTACATTTATTGAGCATATGCTGCATATGCAGCCTATGCTCAATAATGTAAATCCATCAATTAAAATTGCCAGACGATCCTGAATTTTCAATTACGAACATTTTAGTCGTACGAAGTTTAGTGAAACGGGCTCCTGATATCCATGTATTGTACGAGGCGAACATGTCTAGCCCAGTTGGGTGATCGTACTGAAGTACATAAATACCTTCTAACCGTCCACAAAGCACGTATGATGTCCGTCATTTATATGTAAGTACTGACGTCAACTAATCAACATTGTTTCGGTAGCGCCGTCAGTGACAGAAGTTGCAGGGACATGGAATGCTGACGTGCATGGCGGATCCATTGTCTACACGGGGGAGTGTGCCACGGGCGATATTCCCCGGGCTGGGGTAGACTGAACTGGCGCGCAGGAGGCAATGCGCTTCTGTAAATCACTCGCCGTCCGGGCGTTTATGTCTTGCACATGCGTATACCCATGTCTCACTGGCAGTGGCGTAACACCGTGAGTATTGCTATGACCAGTGGTGTGCTGAATGTTTGAATTCCGTCTGTGAGTTGTCGACAGTTCCACGGCGAGGTTTCTCATTTCATCCAGAGACTTACTGAGCAGGACGATGTAGTTTCTCGCCATCATCAGGGTGGACATTTTGGACGGTTTCTTTCCGCCGGTGCCGAGTGAGGGCGGCATGACGTGACGCAGGTCATCCAGTGCCGCCGTCAGGTCGTGCATTCTCTCCCGCTCTCGGCTGTTCACGCGCAGGCGCACGTCGTCCGGAACTTGCGATTTATTTCGTCTCTCGTACTTCCGGGCGTACGGCGAGTTGACCGATTTGCCGCCATCTGATTGGTCGTCGTTGTATGTGTAACTCTGGTTGTACGTATCCAGTTGTGGATTATTGTTGACGTCGCTGTCTGTAGCCGGACTCGTTCCCTGCAGGAGCTTATCAATGCTGTACGGTAGAATGTCGTGGGGAGGCATCGTCAGTTCCGGTCCAAGGTTTCTGACCTGTAATAATAATAATAAATAAGGAAAGTTGAGATCAACAGCAATACAACAGGTGGTCTTACAATTATAAACACGATATGACGAGTATTTCCTCTCAATTTCAAGGTCGCAGTAAGATTTTATGGTCGATTACCAGTCAGAACATGTCAAACTAAACTGCTAATAAACGACCAAATATCCAATTTACATTTCGCCTCTATGATCTGTGGCATAAAATGACATATTATCCATTTTCGATATTCCCACAAAGAACATTCGGTTTATGCAATTTAAACCACGTGTACTTATAATAGTTGTCTGAAAAAGTAACATGTATGTAGTATTCATAGCACCTATTGAACCCATAGTCAATTGACTTGTAACGTGTATCATTGACCACTTGTAGGGTGATATACATTTGGGAACAACCGTCCATGAACCACTTCAGCATGTCCGAACATTGTAAAGGGTTTATGTCTAATGCATAGCAGTTTAGCCCTTACAATGCTGAATTAATTTCTGTCGCCTGCTGAATATTTTTTATTTTTTCATTTTTCTCATCAAAAACTTGGTTTGGCAGCACTTTAGAATCATTTCCAATGGAAATGATTCTAAAATGCTGCCAAACCATGTTTTTACTGAGAGAAAATTATGAAAACTATGAATTATCAGCAGACGACTATTTTCGGTTCCCGCATTCTAAGGGTTAAAACAATAATTGACAAATAGAGTATCTATAGAGTATAGCAGTCAGGAAATGTCAGTGACTGACGCCACCATCGATAGACATGGAAACGAAGATAACAGTGATAGTTGAAATGTTACCTTGTAATGATGTGATGATCCCGTATCCGCAATGAAGTCATGTATATGGTACTGGCGACGACGGCTGATGTCAATCCGTGTGGGACACTGGGAGAATGTACCCGACAAGACAGTGCTAGCCCTTATAAACCATCTGGTCACCGACGGTGTGAATTAACGAATAAAAGAATCACTATTAAGAATTAAACAATCACTTATATGTATAACATGATCGGTATCATATGATGGAGGGATAAGGACCGTAAAACGGTTCCACGTTATCTCCGGACCATCTCTGTAATTACCGCCTCCCCGGGGCACCTCGACATCCGGGTAACGTAGGACACTATGCTTCTATATCATCAGTTCGATTGAACTACTTCTCTAATATTAGGTTATAACATCCGAAAAGAAAAGTTAAATATGTTAAGTAATTTGTATTATCTGTGGTATCTTCAATATTTTTCCCAGCGAAGCAAACATGTATGTGAATTTCTAGTCAATTTTAGTAAACAGATGCTATGACATGGGAACGGTATGTTTTACTGTATAACTTTCGGACATCTCTCTGATGCTCTATTTCTGTCATGCCACATCCACACATATATCAGATGTTTCCCCCTTATTGTTACGTAGGTATCTCGTCCCGACTCTCAACGTCACATAACATTTTTTATCAGAGTGATACAACGTTTGATGCTTGTCATATACCATTCGACCTACGTAGCTCCAGATCAGCCTTGTAGCCGTCCTTAGGGCCTAATATGTTCGCCGCTCGGCCATTCAGTTACCTTACTGTCATAAGTATAATGACCTCATATTGTAATTCCAATGCTGAAACCTCAACATATATCAGGATCTACACGAGCTACAAATTCAAATTATGTAAGGTGTCTTTTGTCAGCTGGTGTGCTATATAATAATGTCATGTCCACTTACGCCAGTTTCAGTTGGCGGATGAAACGGGAATAATGTTCAAGATAATCAATCTGACCAATAAACAGAACAGAGAACGGAGTATATAATGTGTTTATCCATGGGATGTGCACATGCATATGTGTGCTTTATATGCGCGTGAATTATAATAATGGTATATATGTGGCTGGCACTGGAAAATGGGGCCTATCGGTTTTGTGACAATTGTAGATCCCGATCAGCATGTGCGTCCACACAGTCTGATCAGGATCTGCAGCTTTCACCATTCCATCAATGAGGCACCCGTTATATTTCTAACAAAGCAATGTTACCGGGCCCTGGCTACATGAATCTGTTATTTGAACAGGAGCTACACTTGTCATAAATAAACCACTTTCTCTTTCCCCAGTCACAACCGCATACATGTATGTGGTCATATGGGAACTTTGGTCTGTCAGGCTGACGGTATTTCCATGCACTGCGGGACACGTGTTTTTGTACTGTCAACATAGTATATGGCACATGTTCATATGTATCAACTCCATGACATGATTTCAATGTTCCCACACCACGTACATTTTAACGAGTTCATCCCGAGATAAGTTCTAGGCTCATTCCATTGATCAGATAATATATTGTTAAAATAATCTGAAAACATGCTGACAAACACTTCAGATCCCGATGAGAAGGCTTGGTACAGATGTTATTGGTATTGACAGTATGGTGCGTTATGTTCTGTGATCGACATGTACATCAAAGACATGTGCTTCAGTGCGATGAAGAGATTGCCCCACCCACCACTACATAGGTGTGGATACCGGTGTCGGGAGGTGGTGGCTACTTAATTATTACATGCCCGGCCCCGGTGGATCATTGCGACAAACAGGAAGACGATCTTATCGCGTCTTCATCTTAAAAGCTCAGTTTAAATTTCATAGCGGACGATTAAGATCACCAGATAGCGTTATAAATGTGTCTCAGATATATATTGAAAGTGATGAAACAGTTTAATTAGGACAACATAGTTTAACTGTAAATTTGTATCGTATTTCTAAACTCGTTTGTACTTATAAGTCGCCTGGAAGACGGGATTGGTATACAAACATATTTGTAATACTATTTCTTTTAGTAGTATACGCATGTTTTGAAATCGATGGCTACTAATTTATTTTATTTAAATATTAATTGCACTATGGTATATAACACATTTTTTCTAATTGTGGTATAGTATGATCCTTTCACAATAAAAATTAAAGAATTTCACAATTTTCCCAATTAGTACATGTATGTGAAAATGCCAAAGCATGCCATACCAAATTAACCCACCCCCACCAGTTTATCACAGTTTCTGATAGCATGTTTTTTAATATAAAGCATGTTGTTGAACAGTTCATGAAATATAATGGTGTTATTGATTGATATACACATACGACTGTGACTGTGTCTGGATAAATGGGGTTTATGATCAGTAGTTACACTGGTAACAAATCCATAAACCCCATTATCCATTCACAGCCAACATATGTCAGGACACAATGACAGGCTCGTCGGTGCTGGAACGATAGACAGACACAAAGTATATGAAGTGTAACGCATCGTCTGCAGTTGACGCACATGTCCTCAGTTTAATCAGATGGCGGACAATTCTTTATGAAAACCACACTATGCGGTAAATATGGTGTCCTTAAATATACCAAAGGTTTGATTACTACAGTACAAGCAACAGCACATGGTTGTATTACGTATATTGATAGTGTATGGTCTGATAGTTTCAAAAATGTAAAGATATGACGTCAAACAAACGTTAGCGAATCAACAACGTCGCATTACGTCACGTGAGGCTACTGTGATGCATTTCGATATAAACGCAATAGTTGAATTATGAGATTGTCCATTATGAATTCATGATGCTGGGGGTCGAACATTCTTCTCTTGGTAGGGGTCGAGCATACTACGGGGCGTAGCAACCTTCCGGGCGAAGATGCCGAACTCACTTATTTAATTTCCTATTTGTTGTCTGTGATGTCTGCGACTTGCATGGCTGTATCTTATCTCGTTCCTATGAGATAGCATGTCGTTCGAACGACGTTCGAACGACATGCTATCTCATAGGAACGAGATATCATATTGTTGGCTTAATCTCTAACGATATTGTCATAGTAAATCATTTACATGTGGCTGTAGACCCGAACATTTTAGTGCGAAGTAGACATAGCAACAATCAAATATGTCTTCATACAATTACCTTTACATGTCACGTGTCTCGGATATGAGTTGAAACTGATACAACAAAAATACAAATGATGCATTATCAAGGTGCATAATCACGTGGCTATAACAACAACAACAACGGCTGAAAGTGTTGAAAGCTCGCCCACTCCAAAGTTAGTATTATTTGATATTTTCTTTAATATGTAACGGATTTTGATTAAATAAGGCGCAGCAAACGTGTCTGCATTTGGTGGTCCAGGGAGTTTGGCACAGACTTATGTCGTTTTTGCGAAGAATCGATTTTCGTGTCAGTAGACACTGAAATCGATTCTTCGCAAAAACGACAAAAACGACAGAAGTTTGGGCCAAAATACATAGACCACCAAAAGCAGCTTAACACAATGTAAAGGACAATATAAAATAATACGTACTTTGAATCGGATTGATTCTGGAAGTTTCAGTACGTGTTGTTGTTGTTAGTACCACGTGATCATACAACTTGATTATAGATGTATGTTGTGTTTTTTTCAGAACTCATTTCCACAATCAAGTGACCTGTAAACAATACTCTTTAATTACTTGATGTTATGATACCCACCGATGCTTACATGTCACTTAAATTAAACGAGTGTCTAGAATTGATACTTCTTTATAAATATGATAATAATTATGATCCTTTCACCATGCATAAGAAGTGTGTTTCCCAAATTGTGCTGACTGGTGCAGCTATAACGAAATTATTATCTCCCATGTATCATATAAACCTGTGGTAATCCGTGTATAACCGAATACAACAATAAGGTACCAACACAAACTCCTGTACACTTATATAGTAACTACATGGTTAGCGCCATCGAATATAATATATACAATATATTTGGTTGAGCCTTAGACAGCTATATTGGACCGAGCTTTAGCGAGCCCCTATAATGTTGTCGCGGCGAAATCGACTATATTTTATATTCGACGGCACTCACAATGTATTTAGTTTTTATACCGCAACCACTGGAGCAGTGGTTGCGGTATAAAAACTAAATACATGGCTCCAGTGGTTGCGGTATAAACTAAATACATGGCTCCATGGTTGCGGTATAAAAAACTAAATACATGGCTCCAGTGGTTGCGTATAAAAACTAAATACATGGCTCCAGTGGTTGCGGTATAAACTAAATACATGGCTCCAGTGGTTGCGGTATAAAAACTAAATACATGGCTCCAGTGGTTGCGGTATAAAAACTAAATACATGGCTCCAGTGGTTGCGGTATAAAAACTAAATACATGGCATAATAAATGAGGCTGAATACCTGTTGTTTATATCTGAAGTAACCTAATATATACCGGAAGTAACCTAATAAATATAAAGTGCCGTTTTTACCTTTATTTTTTCACCATTGACCCCTAATCACTGTTTTTGTTTAGTCAGTCTCGACAGCATATTCAAGATGGCGGCGGATTTTAAAAAAAATCTAAATAGCTGTCAAGTCAGCTGAATCTTGTTCTTTGTTTACAGTGTATGCAGAGTAAACAACATTTATTCAATCCTCTTTATAATGCTACATGGCGCAATGGTTGTTGTATAAAATACAATGGTGCCTTTTTGTTGACATATGTCATTTGGTATCAGTGAAGTGAAACATCATATAATGAATATGGAGACATCATCAACAGGTAAGACATATTGCCTTTCAACAAACCAATGATATTCGCTTTTTATTTCCAGAAATTCGGAAAGAAATATTTATTTTATATTGTATAATAGTAGTTCGGAAAGTACCATGATGAAAGTGTTAACTTGAACTTTGTTATTGGAAAAACACTGATTGAAAATGTGGACCGAATTGCGAACTCCGTTCTGACCAGATTTCGAAGTCAATTGTCAAAGGAAACTCCAGCTTGAAATGGGCATGCGCTCATGTGATTATCTCGTTCCTGGGACATAGTATTTCGTTCCCACAACATCATATCTTGTTGTCACACCTTAGTATCTCGTTCCCAGACAGCATATCGTTCGAACGACATAATCAGGCAATATTATCAGATATTACTCCACACTCTTCAGTGACAATTCGTCTGTGTTTGATTGGCTGACTCTGTCGTGGGAACGAGATCGCTATCTCGAACAAAATGATATCTCGTGGGAACAAGATCGGTAACTGTTTAAACGAGGTTCAAACGGGACGCTATCTCGTGGGATTGAGAATCTATGTCGTTGGAACGAAATACATGTAGCTAACTCGTGGGAATGAGATGAAGAAAATGTACGCATGTAAGCTGCTTTAGATATCCATTAAATTTGTTAAAAAAACAAAAAAAAAATCGGGTTTGATCTATATGGTTTATCTTCCCGTAAAATGGGCACGGTTGACTGACACAGACTGTGGTTGGAACTATCGTGAGTACGAGTGTTTGGAATATTCTTGTCATCAGAGCCTTCTAAGCCCTTAGACACAGGAGGAAATATAAAGTGTCGTCTGTTGTTGTTTTATATTTTGTCTTCTTTCATGGATTGACAGCACTTTATAATCGTGTACATGTACTTCGGAAAAATCATGGAAATGATTCTAAATTGCTCTCAAACAAACGGAAAATGAAACAGAAAAGTAAACAGCAGACGACAAACTTAAATTCAGCAGGGTGGAGGTAAAATTGTTGACAGAATCAGCGATTTGCACAGTTGTACGGCAGTTTCAGAAAAATAGTTAAGTTTGCCAGTTTTCCAATGTCCCGTGGTGCCATATTACCATGTGCCATCTGCCATGGGGCAACAAACAGGAATAGGCACAAAAGGCACCACCGGCTGAGAAAATGCAATCGCGCAGTCTGGTCACGGCTTACGCTGGGCGCCATAATCTAAATATGAGGTTAATCGTGTTCTCGAATAACAGGATTAACAATAATATTTTGTTTGATACATTGATTGTATGGTTCGGGTCTGGTAAAGCAAGTCATAATACTCTTTTTATAAGCCGACGACCAGACTTGTCTCTAGATGCGCCACTTGGCTCTAATCTGGAATTACCTTCCTTATCGCATGGTCGCTTTTCTCCAAGATTGATTTCGGAAATGAACCATATTACCTGTCATATTGAATATTCCCTGTCACCGCTTTCGAAATTGACAAAATGCTCATGGCACTTGCAGTCTAACCCGAATTATCTGGCTATAACGCGTTACAGATGGAGAATTCGAGTCATTGCAGACGTGATAAGGGAGGTAATTCCAGAGCGTGCCAATTTCAGCATGCCACAGTGCATTTACATTTACATGTATACCCTGACCAGACCACAGACTGAGCGGGAACACATTCTGATCTGTGGCTACTTAGTTCGCAACCGTCGCGGTGTTACTCCTATCTGACGGACCCAAGTAAATGTGTATGGCTTACAAACAAGTAACAAACGATTGTACATCAAGTGTGTTGAATTTTATTAAAACAACAGTACACATCAACAAAATATAAATATAACTAGGACCCATTTCATTAAACTTCGTACGACTAAAATGTTCGTAAGTGCAAATGTCGGATCGTCTGGAAATTTCAATTGATAGATTTACATTTATTGGGCATAGACTGCAATTTCCAGACAATCATAATTGTGTACTTACGAACATTTCATGTGTACGAAGTTTAGTGAACCGACCCACAAGTCTGTCTACAACAGTAAGATTGAAATAGATGGTGTGGAGAAAAGGGAGATAAGTCAGTGGTTTAGTTAGAAGCCGTCCTTCGGGAATACATTCACATGCACCATCAACACTTCACACTTAACTTCATACATGGACAATTGCTAGATGTTATTGAATAATCGAGAACAGTGCAGACCATGATCGGACTATGCGGACACACAGGCTTGTCAGGTTTAAACTGATTACAACTGTAATGCATCATGTATTTTTATTGAGTTGACAATATAAGTTACCCTCGCTAATCAGGAGTTTCACTGGCGACAACAATATGAGACAATTTTAAGTCATGTGATACTGTGAAGACGTGCGATTGTTCATGAAAAATATTTACAGAAATTGCAAATATATTCCGCATTTTCTCTTTCGATGTCACTTACGGAAAATATCGTAATTTGTGTAAATAGTTTTCATGAGATATTACACATTTCCTTAGGTAGCAAATTGTGGACCATGATGTTCTGGAATGTCAAATGTAACTATCATGTTTTCAAACAAAGGCGAAGTCAGAAGATAAGGACGACATTTACAGCACGTGAACAGAAAAGAAATATAAATTAGAAAGATAGGAAGAATATAAAGCGTTCCTAGATTCAGAGTCACATGACTTTCCTCAAGATGTCAAATTGCTTTCATGCTCGCTATATCTACTGTAATTTAGAAATGGATCTGTCTCACGGAGTCATGCGGTAAACATTCAGGGGACCGTTTCACTAAACTTCGTACGACTAAAATGTTCGTACGTGCAAAATTATGATAGCCTGTAAATTTCGCATTAGCATTGTTTTCTTGTAAACAATTATTGGATTTACATTTATTGAGAATAGGCTGCATATGCAGCCTGTGCTCAATAAATACAAATCCATCAATTAAAATTGCCAGACGATCCTTAATTTGCACTTACGAACATTTTAGTCGTACGAAGTTTAGTGAAACGGGCTCCTGATGTCCATGTATTGTACGAGGCCAATTTGTCTAGCTCAGTTGGGTGATCGTACTGAAGTACATGTAGTACTTTCTAACCGTCCACAAAGCACGTATGATGTCCGTCATTTATATGTAAGTACTGACGTCAACTAATCAACATTGTTTCGGTAGCGCCGTCAGTGACATAAGTTGCAGGGACATGGAATGCTGACGTGCAGGGCGGATCCATTGTCTACACGGGGGGAGTGTGCCACGGGTGATATTCCCCGGGCTGGGGTAGACTGAATTGGCGCGCAGGAGGCAATGTGCTTCTGTAAATCACTCGCCGTCCGGGCGTTTATGTCTTGCACATGCGTATACCCATGTCTCACTGGCAGTGGCGTAACACCGTGAGTATTGCTATGACCAGTGGTGTGCTGAATGTTTGAATTCCGTCTGTGAGTTGTCGACAGTTCCACGGCGAGGTTTCTCATTTCATGCAGAGACTTACTGAGCAGACGATGTAGTTTCTCGCCATCATCAAGGTGACATTTTGGACGGTTTCTTCCGCCGGTGGCCGAGTGAGGGGGGCATCACGTGACGCAGTCATCCAGTGTCGCCGTCAGGTCGTGCATAGCTCTCCCGCTCCCGGCTGGTTCAGCGCAGCGCACATCGTCCGGAACCTGTGATTTATTGCGTCTCTCGTAATTCCGGGCGTACGCGAGTTGACGAACTGCCTCCATCTGATTGAGTCGTCGCCGTAGGTGTAACTCTGTTTGTACGTATCCGGTTGTGGATGTGTTTTGTTGACGTCACTGTCTGTGGCCGTGCTCGTTCCTGCAGGAGTTGCTCGATACTGTATCGTAAAATTTCCGTGGGAGGCATCGTGGAGTCTTGTCCCTGGTTTCTAACCTGTAATAATAATAATATAATAATAATAATGCAGCGATAGGTCGTATATATGCAACTAAGTAGACAAACGTAAATAACAAACAGGAAGCAGGTGGGCAGTTTCACTAAACTTCGTACGTCTAAAATATTCGTAAGTGCAAAATTATGATCAATAAATGTAAATTCATGAATTGGAATTTCCAGACGATTCTACATTTGC
>CM055265.1:219394616-219588713 GCA_029237695.1 Conchocele bisecta
GGTTCGCATGTCTAGCCATAGCGCATACTTCGAAGTCACGAACTCTGGGGCGCGCTTAGAGCCAGCAACAAACTGATGTTTTGTCTCGTCACACTGCTGGTGTGTGCGAAGGCCCTGGCTGTAGAGCTGGTTGGGGACTCCCTCAATTGTCATCTCGACCTTGTTGAATTTGGGGTTATAAAATCTGTCAGTATTCCTTTCATCGAGTGTGCGGGGACGTTGATATTAAAATTCCACAATGTGTCACTTTTGTCTCATCTTGCGATGGCGAAGAACTCGGTCCGTGACGATAACATCTGTGATGTCGCGGACGACGAAATACCCCTCATAGAGAGGTCAGGAAATGCAGCCGCGGGCGATGGCGAGGAAATAGGTGTAGGCGAATCTGCCGTCTCACTTTCTTACAGGCAGCAACTCATCGTGAATGCTGTAGATGCCGCCTTCGACGCGCCTGGGCAAAAAGATGATGTCCCATCTGCTGGCCATGACCCCACCAAATTCGGGCAATTGGCTAAGGGCAAGTTACGACCGATCGCACACCCCGAGATCCGGCTCGTCGCGGATGACGGAAAAGCCATAACGCTGAATTATTTTGCAGCCACCCACAGCAAAATGGGTGTTGGTCAAATCATAAGGGACGAACTAGGATTCACGGATTGAAAGAGGCCGGGTAGTAAAAAAAACATATATGCCCGCCCGTGCTGCAGAGGTCCTGTGGGCGGCCACCGCATATATAGGCGGGGATAACGACGAAATGGAAACAGTTGAGCTCAGCGAGCTCGCGATTGTCGCTCCCGATGCTATTCGCACATACAATGTTCAGCAATAATGATATAGACGAAATACTCATCACGATGGATGACCCACCGTTAAACCTTCGCGAACTCGGGGGACTCGATAAGGCTATGCAAACAATCTGGGGCGAGCTAACGAACAACCTTGATAAACTCTCGGCGTTGGATGATCATATCGCACTAGAAAAAAAGAAATATGGAAGACGCCCATGATAACAAAGATAAGCGGCGGATCACTGAACGCCTACATGCGTTGCAGGATGAAAGAGAAGTTCGCGTGGAGGCTGCCTCGACGAACGGTGAGTCGCTCCTTACCCAAATAAATCGGATCCGTGAAACAATCTCGCGGGTCCCTGCATAAGGACACGACACTCGGCGAGCGTCTTTACACGCTGTTCAGAGAGCAGGGCGTCACAATAGTAAGCATCCTCAAAGCGCTTGGTATGACTATATCGACCCTAGTTCTAGCTCTCAATGGCGGCGGTGCCGCTGTTGCACAAACCCCCACCCCCACCCCAACACACCCCTCCCCCCCCCCGCACCAGCGCCCTCTTTCAAGGATTGGGCCAAAATGCCGCTGAAAGCGCTCGCCTAGCCAAATTAGCCGGAAAAGTGGCTGTCGCACTGCCTGGGATGATATTCGGGCTCGTCTCCTTCTTGCCATCCGTGTTGTCAAAAACGGCCGGATAGCTTGTCGAGAATGCTTTGGCCATGGCCCTCGCTGTCACTGGCCTCCTACTGCTCGCCGCCCGAGAGTGGCTTAGGTAAAAGCCAAAGCGCGATTAGCCCGATCCCACGAGGGCGACGATGGCCCCCTTTTGTCGGCCTCGTGGTCCGACGCTGATGTCGTCCCGACTCCTGTTGCACCAAGTGCGCCGACTCCAGTTGCACCCAGTGCGTCGTCCTCATGCGCTTGCGGTTGGTGTGACTTTACGAAATCGGCGTCGGTTCTAGTTGTCATTCCCGCGACAGGCGGGATGATAGCTGTGTTCATGTTCCCGTTACGACCGAGCTTTTGCTGGATGGTTGCAATCACAATCTAATTATTGAAGCCGTCGACCCTGTCGACGCGTAGCATCATATTGCTCGGCGCCATATACTGGCCGATTCCAAATTCCAAATAGTCCACTGGGGTGCCAGCATACTGTAAAATGGCTGAATACTGCTTGATCGCCGCCGGGAGGTCTACCGGAGATGAGATGGCGTCCTCGACATTTGTCATGAACTGTTTCTGGCCATCGAACGATGTTCCCGTTCCCAATATAGTGATGCGCGCGTGTGCCTGTGCGCCAAGGATATCCAAAACGTATGTGCCAATGGAGTCGTGAGGCGAGGAACACCGGCCTGCGTGAACCCTAGACCCTTGTCTAACACACATGTGCCTCAAGCGTCACCAGCAGCTTGCTGAATAATCAACGTGGGCTTGTTTGAAAGTAAGCCAATTGCAAGATGAGATACCACAGTGCCGGCAGCCAGACACTTCCGGCCCGAAGGTCATCCTTGCAGGGTCCAAATCCCTGGCATTCCGACTCGTCGCCGGAGTTATCGTGCCTAAAATCCGTCTGCTTCCAAGCCCCTTGGCCCCGAATGAGAAACATCCCCAATGCTGCTCGGAAATATTTTCTGTCGCCAATCCGTATTCTTAGAGACTCCAAATTCGCCACAAAATATTTCAAACACCCGATGGTAACGAGGTCACTTGCTTCGTCTTTCGGTTGAGCGGTGTTCAGTTCTTCAAGAATCCGCGTAGACGTGTAGTACACATGAAAGTTGAAATCTGCCCTCAGGAAGGGGTCCTCCTCGGCAAGATGGTCAACTCCACACCCACACGTGGTGCGCCACACGGCGAAGTTCAACTGGTTTTGCCGAAACTGCAGTGGCGTCATTGTCTACCTATTCATGACCTCGTTGGCCTGTATTTTGCAGCCTATATTTTTCAAGCACGTTGGTGCAGTTGGTCTGAAAGCCTGTTCCAGTTGATCCAGCTGTTCCTTTTGTCCCAACTGTGGAGCTGCGAACTTGGATGGTGGGGTGTACCAGTTGGGGGCGCCCGCCTTGGCGGTGTAGGCTCCGCCGGGCTGGTACTTCGCATCAGAATTGAAGCTAAACGCCTTGGTATCCATGATCTCATAGAGTAATAAAGATATATTGTATTATCATGTTTGCTACGCTTACCCAAGTCAGAACCTGACACTGATCGGGGTAGAACAGAAATATGGCGTCACCAAGCATGCGAAGCAGTCATCAGGTTTACATTATTCGACGACACACCAATTAAATGTCTCGCCGGGAGTGTTATTAACTTCGTGACAAAAATCGCCGAACCATCGAGCTCCTCCAACGTGGTGACACTGTTAACCGAACACCACGCTAGCTTCAGCTTCCGTTGAGAGCGGGACGGGGAGTGTGTCTTTATAATCAAAAGTCACGCCGATTGCGGCGGCCTTGAGTGCGATCGCATCAGGAGCAGGCCTGCTTTGTATTATGAGCAAACTGGTGGCTCGCAAGCTCGAGGCCAAGAGTCGCAAGCACGACCAAATAGCAGTTCTCGCGAGGTCGACGAAAAACACTATCGACGTTATCGTTCCGAAAACAATAGCCGAAAACGATATATCAGATAGTGAGTTCAAACTGGTCGTCGAAGAGATGGCCAGGTACCAGGAGTTAAAGGGTGCGATCCGGTCCAAGGCCCATTCGCAGGTTTTGGGAGATGACGACGTAAAAAAAAAATTCATCATGGATGGGCGGGCCGACGTCAGAAGGACTCTCCTCATACGCCTCGGGACGCGATATGCTTGTTCGCGTGTCTGCAGCAGCAGCAGCAGCAGGAGCAGCAGCAGCAACAGCAGCAGGATGTCCCGCCGCCTAACTGTCAGAGCGCCAGATCCTTCAGATCTCCATCCGCGCCACCTTACGAAGCGTAAACACTTTCTGGCGAGGTCAAACTCGCAGGTCCATTCGCCCCCTGCTATATATTCTCTATTGTATGCGTTCTATAATATTATACGTTACGTATCTTAGCTTTGTAACAGCATATGCTTCCGCCAGGACCAACAACAACAACAGTGAAATTTATAAACAATGGTACGCCGATTTAATTTTTCGCCGTTAACCCCTTGCAATATATTCTCTACTGTACGTGTTCTATAATATTAAGCTTTACGTATCTTAGCTTTGTTAAAGCATATGCTTCCGCCCGGACCAGAAAAAAGCAACAGTGACATTTACAAACAATGGTACGCTGATTCAATTTTCGCTACCCGGGTATTGGATATTAATATATACTGAATTTATATACATGTGTATTTATATACAAAGAAAATCCCTTTCATAACTATACACATACCGCCAGAACACTGTTAAAGGATGTCATGTGACTGTTATCTCATGAATATTCATAAAGGAAATTTACGGTCCAGTTTTACACTTGTTTTATTTCGGTCAAATTACAGTCAAATTTCGGTGTATTGACTGGGAAATGTGAAATTGGCAAGTTTTAAGTTAAGAAAATCAAATACTATACATGTATGTGCTACAAAAAAACACTACGGTATGTTGTATGGGAAAGTGATGGGTACATATACGTATGTTTGCCTTTCAATAATTGGTCTCATCTCGTGTGTGCCATATTGTCGACCCGGTATGATGTCAGCCTCGTCTGTTGAATGGTAGCAGTCTGGCTCGGAATATGTGAATTTGGCGATGGAATTACATAGCTCATAGGTGCCGGCCTAAATGATTACTCCCTATGAGCTTGCAATTTCGGAAACCAAATCACATAATAGTCTCGCCTTATTTCGCTGGTTTCTCTCAATTCGTTTCGGAGATGAATGGCAATGAGGATAAAGGAACCCGCAAAACTAGACTGTGAGCCAACAGATGGGTGGACTTAAGAAAGGTCTCCTTGTTGCTCTCCGAGCAATGCTATAGTTAGCAAGCGACATGGGTGTTCTGGGCAATGGGGCTGCGGTATTGCGTTCAGAAAATGGGATGGGAGCCCGCACGGGATGGGGGGGGGGTGTGTTTGGGTGAGGCGGGATCCAGATGGTGAAGTGGTCCAAAAACAAGCCTTGTTTATACTACTGAATGTTTAATGAATTAGTTTATTAAACATGCAGTAAACGTGATTTGAATCGCTATACTAGGATGTGATTGGCGGTGTGACACCGTAGTGAGCGCGTGAAGGGGTGGTAACATGGCTTGCGTTTCATGAAGTTCTAAATGTAGTACGGTACATATTGCAATATTTAATGATTACTTTAATAAATATCGGCGAAAGCGTCGCAATATGCGATTACTTGAGATGATATGCTGTTCTTTCATTGATATTTGATCATTCTGAGCCAAAGCTGTGTGCTATGCTATCATGAACAGACATTATCACCTGAGATAAATGACCAAGAAGAAAATTATTAAACATATGATCAGGAATGTTTCCTTGGTGTCCGGTTTAGAGAGGTTCCACTATATATCACAATGTTAACATTAGTCCATTCATCTCCACGACGTTGTGCCTAACTCAGGATGTGGGATCACGTGTTTCTATGACGTCATATTTTTAGATGTTTTTACTGTAGATTTCCTTTTTATGTCTTTCTAAAGGAATGGCATAGGTTTATGAAATATACAGCAGCAAATGCGCTACACGTTGCCCTTTATTGCATATGCGGCTTTAATCTCATAAATATGTCGTTTTGACGAAGAATCGGCTACCGTCAATGTAAATAAAAACTAGAGCACGTGCATGTACAAATAAACGGTACTAGATTCTTTGTGAAAGTTATCAATTATAAATATACGCATAGGCAATTATAACTAATCTAAATAAAAGTGATAGTTTCAATTTTACAGCATACATGAACCAAATATATATAGCATATACTGGTACCTAGAGTGTCTCTATTCATGAAAGGTAAATGGCTTCAATATAAATGGTAAGGTTGTTTCCGCCGAATTCTAAATGTCAGCCACACTTTGCACGTGAAACTGGATTACGGACAGATAATTGTAAACACCGTCAGGTGTGTAGCTAGACACAAAATGGTGTATGGCAAATGTGCTAATTGGTGGAGGGGTCGTTCCTATGGTGGCTCGTTAGGGAAATTTCGTTTCTTCATTCCTTCGCCGCGAAGGTTAAGATTTCTAGACTTCGTTACATCGATGCGAAGAAACCGCCTTTGTTACAGCGCCACGAAGGAACGAAGTTTAAGAACCTTAACGAAAGAACGAAAATTATCAGCGTTGTAACGAAGTTTATGGTCCTTGAACTTCGTTACTTCTCGGCGTTGTAACGAAAATTAGTTAATTATCGTTTCTTCACGACGTTGTAAGGAAGATTAAGAACTTTACTATTAGTTACATTAATTACGTCGCGAAGGAACAACGAACCGAAGTTAGATCGCGAAGGAACGAAGATTTAGAGGCGCTAATTAGTGTGAGGCGACGGGACGAAACGCTAATTAGCGTTCCTTTGCGGTGATGTAACGATGTTTAGTATCATTAATCTTCGTTCTCGCGGCGAAGTAACGAAAACGTCCCCAACGAGCCACCAAACCGTACGGTGGCATATATTTTGTACGCCTGTTTGCAAAACGGTACCTATTGTTTCACGAAGTTGGCTGGAACACGGTACGGGATTCGTTATTTGTTCAACGCACTGAAATTTTCCTTCCGTAACTACGGTGTTCTGTTAATGCCATCGTAATATCACAAACCACGATAGCACGATACCGATGTCGTAGCTAGCCTATTTAATTCTGCAGACCCCGACCAATTTATACGAGTACCAACGGTGCCCGCCTCTACCCCCACCCAACTCCAGATTTTTTTTTGGAAACTGTTTCGCAAATAGTGCATTCTGGCATATTCTAAAACATGGTGTATGCGTAATTAAATCACTTTTTCTGGCAACATATTATAATGTACGTACGGTCAATTAATGAAATACATAGTTAGGCGATGTAAATAAAAGTCATATGTTCTCATCGATAAAATAAACAACTTCCGGTGAAAATACGACTACTTCCGCTATCTAAATTCATAACATCTATGTTCGGGAAAACAGCGCAAATAGGCTGCAAATACACATTCATTACCGTATACAGTCTAACAAACTGCTAATTTCCATGGAGCGGATATAATAAATAGAATATTCATATTTTTGCAACGAATATGACATATGTTCATCGAGTGGTGTGAACTGTCCATATTTCACGAGTGCCTAACGGCATTCGTGACTTATGGACATTTCACACCACTCGTATGTCATATTCGTTTCAAAAATATGAATATCCTCTATATAGCGGGTATCATCCGAAATCGGTACAGGAAAACATTTACGACATTGAATGACGGTTACAGGCACGTGTGTACACGCAGGAATTTACATTATGGGGTGGAGTGCTTTATCGACGACGCAAAGGGCCGGAGTTGGCAACTTGCTAAAACAAATATTACACCATTCACGGAGGAACTTGGCGGATTAAGGGTGATGCGTACGCACCCGTCGCACCCTCACCACCCCCACCCCCCTCCCGTGCGTACAGGCCTGCGGTCGGTCATATGAAAATACCGTAGATTCCTCATCGCAGTACATGTATGTTGCTCGTAACGTTCACCGGCAGTTATATTGTACACGGTGATTTCCAATTGTATCCTACTTGCATGACGTTGACATGGCGTTGCTACAATATAGTTAAAGGTGTCATACATGTGTGAGTTTCTGTTGAATCGATCGGTTGCAGCAGGAAAATGCGCACCTGTCAAATTGCAAAATTACAGAAACCGGAACCAGAACACTTGAATTTTACTGGTTTACTTGTCTGTTTACATTTTAATGACAGCACGTCATTAGTTAATATGTCATTAAAACGTCATTAGTTAATGAAGATTTAATGATGTTTCGTCCAACCAGTTTGTAATGACTCATTAATTAATGGAAAGTTAATGTGTCATTAAGCTAATGATACATTAACTAATGGAACGTTCGTACAACCTGGTCCAGAAGCCGATCGATAACTGCTGCGGAACGTGACGCGTCGGCCTCAGAACGATCACTTTCGCGGTCGGCTGGCGAAACGTGGGGGAAAATGAGGGTTTTGGCTACGAGAAGGACGGCCGCCTAGTAGGCGCAAAGCTGACACCCGGTTCTTGGAGTTCGAGAGCCCTCCAAGCTTTCGTCGCGTCGGTGCTTCATGGCCGAGCCAGCCTCACAATCTCGAATGCCACCGGACATGCGACCCTAACCATCGAGCCCGCAAACCGGGTAACGATCACCCAACAATTGGCCCTGCGGCTCGGTTTTACAACAACATTCTCCAGCAACAACGGATGGTTTTGCCCGGGCGAGCACGTCGGCGACGGCCCCATGGGCTTCGTCTTCACGAAAACGCTGAGGGTGCACCTGGATCAACTGAACACAGCATACAACACGTTAGACAGGGGCCCCCAGTACTCTCCTTACGGTTGCGCACTCCAGCGACCGTTTCTATGGCGACACCCTGACCTTAAACTCCCAACCCCCGAGATGAAACGTTTGGAATCTGGTCACATCCACGAATTGAATATCTCTATTCTCGATGATAAAGCGCAATAATTAAGAACGATTACCCGATGTCAGCGGTTCTCGAAATAACAGAATAAAGAGCAAGTGCAGAACAGACAATTTCCGTCGCGGGCACAGACAGAAATGATGGGGCAGTAATGAGAAGGATAGAGGGGAGGGTATTGCAGGCCCGCATCGAGGCGGCTACGGCGCTTGCACACATGCAGCGATTGCAAGCGTCATAACAGTTTGGGCCGAGGAGCAGAGCGCACTGCGCGGGGGGGGGGGGGGGGAGGGGATATGGGGGGAATCACGAATATTGATTTGACGCCAACGCGAGCAACAGATATACGGGATACACCATGACATCGTCTGGACGGTTCTGCGAATGTCAATCTGCTCGGTCAACTTTAAGGAACATGCTACTACCGAAGTTCGAGTGAATCTCTTTCTGAACGGGGTAGAGCAGAAGTCTGGCGTTACTAAGCATGTGGGGCAGAGGTCATGGTTTACGATATTCGATGACACACCAATTAAAGATTCCGCCGGGAGTGTTAACTTTGTTACAAAAATAGCCGACCCATCGAGCTCCTCCACCGAGGTGACACTGTTAATCGAGCTTGATTTATGAGGAATGCCGAAAAACTATATCCTGAACTACCATCCATCTTTTAGGATGACCAGCATTGTCGAGATACAACAGATTCTCCAGGATGAAGGAGAGACACGGACAGGTCATGCAAAATAAATTAGGCGGGCAGTCAATGTCGTCAATGTCATGCTAGCCTCAGCTTCCGTTGTGAGTGGGATGGAGAGTCTGTCTTTATTGTCAACAGTCGTTGCCGCGCCGATTGCGGTGGCCTTTAGTGCGGTCGCGGCAGGGGCAGCAGACTGGTGGCCCCCAAGCTCGAGGTCAAGTGTCGCAAGCACGACCGAACAACAGTTCTTGCGAGGTCGAAGAAAACCGGTATCAACGTTATCGTGTCGAAAGCAATATACGACAAAGATATATCAGATAGTGAGCTCAAATAGGTCGTTGAAGAGATGGCCAGGTACCAGGAGGTCCAAGTCCCATCCAGAGTTTTTGGGACCACAGATTTTTGGAGATGACGACGTAAATAATCTCGACATGGAGGGGCTGGCCGACGGGAGAAGAACTGTCCTCGCTCGCCTCGGGACGTAATATGCTTGTTCTCGTGTCTTTAGCAGTAGATCCGCGCCATAATTCCGTTGGCGCCACCTTACGAAGCATAAAACTTACGGGCAAGATTTTTTTCGCACTATAGTGTTTATAGCCGCAGCGCCACTTGTGCATCGTCCGACTTGCGCTCGGGGCGATCCGCTTAGCCGGCGATGGGCGTGACCCGTCCCTTGTAGTTTTCATCTTGCTATAATTAGCAAGCGGTATGGGTGCTGGTGGGGTGGGTGTGGGTTCGGGCTCCAGAGGGTGAAGTGGTCAAGATGTTTGTCATAGGTGGTCCAGGCCCCGAGCGATGCAGCAGTATATCCAGACCCCGAGTAGTGTAACCAAGGTTGAGTCTGGTGTATTGCGTGGGGTGTGGCCCGCCCCGTGGGGGTGGGGGCGGGCTCCAGGGGGTTAAGTGGTCCAGTCCAGCTGGTGAAGTGTTCCAGTCCTGGAGGTGAAGTCGTCCATTCCCAGCCTTTTTATTACTACTGTATCACATGCCCAAATGCACCTATCATCCACTGCACAACCACCATAAATACCCTTTGTATCTCCCGCAGCTATGATGACGCTTTGCTGCCCTGAGTACGTCGTGTGTGACATCTCCACACGCCAGGGCGACTGTTGTCTGATGCCCTGCTATGTGCCCGCCGCATTGCTCGCCATGCGAGCCAGGATCAGGACCCTAGGTGGTATCCATGTGAGTCCCTTCCGCTCCCGTTCGTCCGTACACCAGGCTCGGTTGCTCAAAACCTATGTTAGATTAACGGACTATTTATACTTTCACCCCTAAGTAGCTGGAATGTATTTTGATATGTTCATTTTGCAACCAATCCAACAGTCACAAAACGATTTTCAGACTAGTCGATTTATGAAAATGGGATGTTCTCAAAAAATGTGGCCCATCTGGATCTGCACTGTTTGCAAATGTCACTATAGCGGACTTTCGGGTTCAAAGGGTGAAATCCTTAACAGCGTACAACAGTCCGATAAGCTAACAGAGGTTTAGAGCAACCGGGCCAGTTTAGGATTTAACAGCCCGTTAAGCTATTGGAGTTTTCAAGCAACAAGACCCACTCTATTTACGTGAATAACCAATGTGTTTCCAGTAGCCTAGTTCACCAAAATTGCAAAGTATACTTATCTTGCTAAGTACACTTTGAGAGAGAACTTTTCAATTTAAGAACACATTTATTAATTGTTATTTTACTGAATTTATTACATTATCACAGCTATTTTCGTTTTGATAATGTAATAACTTCAGTATGATAATTCTGAATCATCAAATATAATATGCAGTTGTTAGTTCCGTATGAAATAATGCATTTCAGGAAAAATAAATGATTACTCCCTCAAATTGCTATTTGGTAGATAAGTATGCTTTGCAATTTTGGTGAAATACTAGTAGGCTGCTGGTCTGTCATTACATATTTGACACAGGAACAATGTATTGTGCATGTAACAGACCGACCACCGACAACATGTACTTGTACATATTATTATTCGTCCGCATAGTCATGTATACACGGACATGCCCTTGTCATCTAGGTTTCACACTTTTAATAATATGCCGAATGGTACCGACACAGTGGGGTTCTGTCCGCATTTGCAGGATATCACACAGGATGGTTTTGAAACCAGAGCGACTCTGAGCCGTACCTATGGCCACACCGACCTATGTTACATGACTGCAGATACAGCAGCAATCACATTGAGAGCAATACGCATGCCAATTGACTTAATTGTTATTTAGCAATTCGTCCCTAAATACTAGTAGATGTTTCATGATCGTGTTCAACGATTTAATTAATGAAAACAGTATTTAGACCGACACCGAATGACCGACCGACCGCCGACCGACCGACCGACCGACCGACCGACCGACCGACCGACCGACCGACGACCGACCGACCGACCGACCGATCCGACCGACCGACCGACCGACCGACCGACCGAGACCGACCGAGCCGACCGACGACCGACCGGACGATCCGACCGACCGTCCACCGACCGACCGATCCGACCGACCGACCGACCGACCGATCCGACCGACCGACCGACCGACCGACCGACCGACCGACCGACCGACCGACCGACCGACCGACCGACCGACCGACCGACCGACCGACCGACCGACCGACCGACCGACCGACCGACCGACCGACCGACCGACCGACCGACGACCGACCGACCGACCGACCGACCGACCGACCGACCGACCGACCGACCGACCGACCGACCGACCGACCGACCGACCGACCGACCGACCGACCGACCGACCGACCGACCGACCGACCGACCGACCGACCGGACCGAGAGACCGACCGACGACCGACCGACCGGACGGACCGCCGACGGACACGGGGACCGACGGGCGGACGGGACGGACGGACGGTACGACCGACGACGACGACGGACCGACCGACCGACGGACGGACCGACGGACGGACGAGACGGACGGACGACGACGGACCGGACGACGACGACCGACCGACCGGACCGGACGGACGGACGGACGACGGACGGACGGACGGACGGACGGACCGGACGGACGGACGGACGGACGGACGGACGGACGACGGACGGGACGGACGGACGGACGGACGGACGGACGGACGGACGGACGGACGGACGGACGGACGGACGGACGGACGGACGGACGGTACGGACGACGGACGGACGGAGGACGGACGGACGGACGGACGGACGGACGGACGGACGGACGGATCGGACGGACGGACGGACGGACGGACGGACGGACGGACGGACGGACCGGACGGACGGACGGCACGGACGGACGGACGGACGGACGGAGGACGGAGGGGACGGACGGAGGAGGACGGACGGACGGACGGACGGAGGACGGACACGGGGACGGACACGGACGGACGGACGGAGGACGGACGGACGGACGGACGGACGGACGGACGGACGGACGGACGGACGGAGGACGACGGACGGACGGACGGAAGACGGACGGCGCGGCGGACGGACGGCGGACGGAGGACGGCGGACGGACGGACGGACGGACGGAGGACGGACGGACGGACAGGACGGACGGAGGTACGGACATACGGACGGACGGACGGACGGACGGACGGACGGACAGACGGACAGACGGACAGACGGACAGACGGACAGACGGACAGACGGACGGACATACGGACATACAGACGGACAGACGGACAGACAGACAGACATACAGACAGACAGACAGACAGACAGACAGACAGACAGACAGACAGACAGACAGACAGACAGACAGACAGACAGACAGACAGACAGACAGACAGACAGACAGACAGACAGACAGACAGACAGACAGACATCATAAAGACGTTTCGTTACGAGCCGTCTCATCTGGATCTACAGTGTTTGTCTATTTGATTAATAACTGTCGGATTGACATGATTCACTGAAAATGATGCTATGTTTCAGGGTTCGATCTGCAACGACTTCATGGCCTTGTCGTGCTGTTTCCTGTGTGCGATCTGCCAGATGCAGAGGGAACTCAACGCCATGGGCCTATAGGATATCGGCACATATAGGGCCATATATGATATATATATATATATAAATAGACCAGTAGTGTAGGAAACTTGGCTTGGAAAACCACTACTAACTTATAACAGAACTACTTCCGGGGCATCATCAGCCTTAGAGCTGTCATGTTTCTTAACCATTTCACCCCTAAGTAACTGGAGTGGATTTTGATACGGTAATTTTCCGACAAATCCAATCATCACAGAATGATTTTCAGACTAGTTCATTTATGGAAAGGGGGTGTTCTTGTTCTCAAAAATATGAAATTGGTTGCAAATGTGCAGATCCTGATGGGACGGCTCGTTACGAGCCGCCTCATCTGGATCTACACTGTTTGCTAATACCACTACATAGGCCTGCAGTGTTGACAGGGTTAATTTAAATTACAAATTCCACCAATTCTAATGTCAACGATGTTTCGGAAGTTTTTTTCTTTAAATTTACTCGAGATTTTCCAAGTGCGGTAACCTGCTTATAATGTTGCTGCATATATGGCTATACTGAATACAGAACTTGGTCATGATGCAACTACATACGAGACACGCCCTGTGATTTCCGACATCGGCGTAATTTCATGAAATACGTTTACAAAATTTAAATTATTTTCCGTAAATGGTGGCAAAAGTTGACAAAATGTTCAGAGTACATGCGGAATTATATTTTGCATGTACTCTCGAAGTTCTGTCAACTTATAACATTATTTAGAGAAATCGGACTTATGGCATTTGCGGTCAGTGTATAGCAAGACCAGACTGTGCACCAGTCATTCCGTCAGTGAAACACCCGGGATTCTTCTACTAGTTGTACGCATAATCATATTCCACACAATATACTCTTGACTACACGAGTGTGGCGATACATTACCACACGCAATTACGATAATTTCATGTTTCACCCACTTTCTTTCAAAAATGTGAAATGTACTTACTTTATGGATTAGTTTAAACATATTTTATTGCTCTAAATTTACAATGTAACTTTATAGTTAATACATACAGGTTAATTTAGAAGAGCAAACGGGTTGGGCTACAAGTTTTAGCAACATTAGTTACAGCCCGTCCCAATTGCTTATTACATATATATAAAGTGGTATAGTAGTGGTAGGTAAATAATTATGATGTTTTACATATTCTGTAGAGCAAGTATATATACAAACATATATATACACATACATACACACACATAAATACACATATATAACACATATATATATATATATACACATATATATACATATATATACACAAATATATCGATATGCACATGAGCACATCAGTCTAGGTGTTGAAACAATAAGTTTTTCATAAACAGTCATATTAATGTGCTCATGATAAATCGAAAATAAACAATAAAACAGGATAAGTGTTCAATGTGCTGCACCAAATGTCCTCATCGCACACACTCCAGAATCTAGGACCACGATTATGAGACCCCCCGAATATGCTCTCGTACCCCATACTCGAAATCAAAAACTTTATGGTTGTAGTTACCTCCCATTCTCGTGTAGCGAGCCATTATGTTTGTCCAGGACAGCTGGCTACACGAGTGGGACAGTACAAACTCAAACTGTTGTAACCCTCACGCACTTTCGATTTCGATATTGACGTGAGGGTTTTGGCTATTGTATAATAACCAACATACATGCAACGGGAACTCAAGTAAACCCACCATAGTCTCTACCTCCATGCATTTGGAGGATGAGAACTGCTGGGTTAGGGTATGTACAGTTATTTTCTGCTTCATCCAAAATGAACTAGAGTAAACCTGATGTACCCTTCAGTAGAAACCAGAGTCCCACCCCCAAACCAATAGTGCATTTTGTGTGAATAAGATTATAAAACTCTTTGTTTCGACCTGCTGGAATATTGTAGCTACACAAAACTGCTTGTCTTATCATTTAAATGTCTCTCGCATGAACAGTGAGTGGATAATTAGAATGTTTCACGTAGGCGTTGGGATAGTGATCAAGGTGCGGTGTTAATGTGTATATAAGGGGTAGTATGTGCACATATTATTTTTCCGTTTACATAATATTATGTAGTTTTGTACTTGATCTTCGATGAGCTACGTTATACATGCATATTTAGATCTGTTTGTACTAGTATTATTAATATTTTGTACAATTATTCTGTCACAAATACTGGGCTCATTTTATTACGCTACATTAAGTAGGGACATGCACAGCAGATGAGATTCCATTCAATAGAAACATTTATATTCACATGGGGCTCACCATAATCACCTGACCAGTTCGAATTTCAGTGAATTCCATATTCCAGTAAATGTCCTTTATCCAATGTTCATTTTGCTCTGTAATATGACAACTTTCTTTTCAGTACTTCACTTTTCCCTGATTCATTCTAGTTCGCCTCTACTTGCTTTTTTGATGTAGGAAGATTTTTCCGTTGAGTCTCAGCTGCTCATCCTGTTTGTCCCCCGATTATGGAATCACCTAATGTATGTCGATATTTCTCTGTATACAGGATGAGGATAGGCCTCTTTGTTGTCTTGCAGTCCCGGATGAAGGGTTGTAGATCTTTCACAAGTTTCGAGCTATATATTTGCCTTTCCAGCATACTGCTTCGTTGCGGAGACATTCATCCGAACCCAGGACCGACAAAAAACATACCTACCACAAGTACAAACATTACTGAACTAATCCAACACAAACTGTCCATTGTTCACTATAACATTCAAAGCTTCATACATAAAATCTACTTTACTCCGAACTTTCTGACTTTTCTGACTGATATTCTTTGCTTCACAGAAACATGGCTCACAGACAACACCTCCTCTGCTGACCTTCTCTATACACACTTCGAAGCTCCATTTCGACAGGATAGGGCGACCGACGCTCATGGCGGTCTATTGGTCTATGTAAAGCAGCAGGTTTTTTCTATCAGACGACATGATTTGGAGGTACCAGGGACTCAATGCATATGGATTGAAATTCATCAACAAAATACTCGCACACTGGTTGGTACTTTCTATAGACCTCCTAACGCACCCGCCGTTGTCATGGCTTTGATTGAAAATTCTATTGGTCTAGCATTTGATACTGGTGTTTCTGATATTATAGTAACAGGTGATTTGAATCTTGACATGCTAAAAACTCATTCGGTAACGAAGATCAACAATATCTCACAACAATACAGTCTCACGCAATCAATTACGCAACCAACCTACTTCACATAGACCAGTTCGTCACTTATATACATTTTTCTCACTTCATCAGATGTCCAGGTTGTATTATCCAGCGTGGGAGAACCGTTTCTAGACCAGCACGTTAGATTTCATAGCCCTATCTTTCTACTTCTGAACTATGCAAAACCTCGCACTCAAACATATACACGCAACATATGGAAATATGAACAGGGTGACTATCATACACCTAGACATTCAGCTGACACATTCAAATGGCAATCCCTAATTCATCCAGACATCGATAGATATGCACACAATATCCCTTCTAAGATTTCTCAATTAGCACATGATTCTATTCCTAATACGATTGAACAACGCCGATAGCTTCTCATCAGTCGGGAGTGCATCAAAGTTATCTTGGACCTACATGGCACCACTCGCACCACCAGTACTAATACGCTGGCGTTTGCCGCGTTTTTGGAGAGTTTGCAAATAAAAAATTTCCTCACTGGAAGAGGGAGATCTGCCATCTTGACTCAAATAAACAAAGCTATTGCTATCATATCGGGTTGAAGCCTTGTTCTGTGCACCCCTGCCACCCGACCCCGCGATTCCGAACACCACGTCCCCAGGCCCCTCCTCTAGCTGCCATGGTACATAGTATATTCCAAACTTGACAGAAACATTAAAAACATATGTCTAGAATATCCCAGATGTGCTCAATAGGGGGGACATCGAGCTGTAAGATGGCCAATTCATCACGCCAATTTTGTTTGTGTGTAGCCTTGCCACATGATCGCGTGCATTGTCGTGTTGCAAGATGACGTCATTGTCCCGAACAAAAGGCACAACAACCACACATTGAGCTGTTAAGGTCCCAACAAGGTTTACCACCACTAAATATGTTTCCTATATAACGTATCCAATGACAACACATTTTCCAATACTAGTCAAACGTAGGTCAGCAGAAAAAAGCAGTCTAAACCTTGATCCATTGACTGTGAAATTAAAGACAAATTCCTAGACTAAGTATAATTTCATACTGCAGAACGTGCAAACTTTTCAGAACTGATTATTATTACAGTAATATTTACAGTGTCTTTAAATTCATAATGGAAACGCCCATTCAACGTATTGCGTTTGTATCCCAGTACATTACATTAGCGACACGTTACGTCGCACGACGTTGTTGGTTCGTTAACGTTTGTTTGACGTCATTACAATACATGACGTTCATCGTCGTTGTCAATAACGTCACGCCATTGACCGACAACGTTGCTGTTCCAGCAATTGCGACACAATGACGTAACACAATATTCTTAATTTTAAAGGTACATGCCCAGTCAGTAGGCACAAAATGTTCTTTACAGGAATTAAATAAGTGTATAATATTGTTTCACTATTACACAAGTTCTAAATATTACGAGTGCCCGCTATGCAGGTATAATCATTTAGTAATATTTATTTTGTTGAGAATGATGCGCGGTGGTATGGTATCAGGCTATTTTCATATGCAAATGAGGCATGCTATTTGTTAATTATTTGTACTAATTAAATGCGTCACCCTAAAAAATAGTATTTTCGACAGATCATCAAATATGATCTTTGCACATCAAAACATAAATACAGAGAGTAAATAGCCATGTCCGTTAACAGTTTAAGGAAACACGGTTATCGCCCCTGATGTCAGTGTGGAAATTTACAGCTGATATAAAACGTATAATAATGCCAATCAATACGTGGGGTAATGGTGAAAGAATGTTTATTTTGCCTAGAAATGTCTCGGATGACGTCCATGATATAAATAACATGTTGTGCCTGCAGAGTGCGCATGTACCTTTAACGCCATATTGGCTTATTTACATTTTTAAATCTATCAGAGAATGCGGAGTAAATATAAGTAATATAACCATGGGATTTTGAGTTTACTATGTTGTCAATACATTTGGTCTGTTTGAAGTTTGCGAGGAGTCCATCTGACTCTGCGCTCTTTAAACAGACCAAGTGTATTTTACACCCCAGTAAACGCAACAGCTCATGGTTTTATTCCTTAATTGAAGACTGTTATATTCTTGGCTGTATTCCATAATGCTGACTGTGTGAAAAAGTTTTCAGAAATAAAAACTGATTAATTTAATTGCACATCCCTTATTTTGGTAGGTATGTTTTTCTTTCTGCACAATTTCATCGATTCCAAAATACAACATTTTTCGGAAAATCGTAAACGTCATAACATTTAACTTTGAAAACCACCCCATAGACATATTCGAAAAACCCGTGACTACAAATTGGAAAACATAATATACAATGGAATCTCTCTAAACCGGATACCATTGGAGGTTGCCAGTGTGTCCGGCTTAGAGAGGTGACACTGTAAATCATACGCATGACTATACAAAGGAATGCGGATGTGCTTTGCAAACTTGAACAGGCATTATCATCAGAGATATATGGCAATAGGTCCCATAACATTAAGTATACAGAGGCTGCCTGTGTGTTCGGTTAAGCGAGGCTTTACTGTATTTTTCCACAGCCAGACGATTGACAGATTTGACCAAATATGCATAAAAACAGTATCTACAGATCATAGGAATGAATGACCTTTTTGCGGAATTTATCGGGGTATAAACTTGGAAAAGTCGCGGGAATACTGGACGAAGGCCGGAAGGCCTCGTCCAGTATTCCCGCGACTTTTCCAAGTTTATATCCCCGATAAATTCCACAAAAAGGCCATTCATTCGTTATAATTCCAGCATTTGAAATCAATTCATCAAGAAAATCTGTTTATTTTCCGTTTTCTTAAGAATTATTTTAACTGCGCCTCACGGTTACTGAAAGTAGTTCGGCGTGGCAGTTCACTGGGATATAAATTTTGCACAGAGACTTGCTACGGGCCAATCAAATGTTAGCGAATTGTGTAAATACTTTTGTGCTGGAATTATTGACGCATATTTCATTGGTTGACAGGGACAAGATGTCCCTGTCAACCAATGAAAAATGCGCCAATCTGTAGATTCAGCGAAATGAAATACATGAACAACTCCAAATGTAAGAAAAATACATTTTTCGACAAATGCGGCATTTCGAATGTTGCCACCGATATACACATCCTTAGTTGCATTTGAATCAATACATTTTGCCACACGTTACTACGGAAGCCCATTAGGGCCACTTCACTTTTTTTTAATTTCCATTTATTCAAGATGTTTTTTTGAATTTTCAAGTTCTTTTCTTGAATATTCAAGATCTTTTCTTGAATTTTCAAGAAAAGATCTTGAAAATTCAAGAAAAGAACTCAAAAATTCAAGAAAACATATTAAATTTTCAAGATTTGTTCTACTACTACACCGATGAACGTATTGAGAATGATATACCATGTACAGTAGAACGTATCTATACCGGACACGCAGGCAGTCTGTGTATCCAAACTTGTATGGGTTTCATTGGTATAAGTAGTATAGAGGGAGTCAAAATGATACCCGCAACCATTATGTCGTTATTGAGCGGTATTGTAGCTCCCACCACCAACTAAATTAAGTTGGTGGTGTTATTTAATGAGAAAAAGTGGTCTTGTAGTCCCAATTATATTGGAGATTGGGATATTTTATATTCCAACACCGCATTTTCCTCCTCCAATATAGCTAATTTATTCCGTAGATCAGCAACTAATTCTACCAACTCTAGTCTACCACGTTCACCTTTAGCCACCTGGCAGCGCAGTTGCTTATGTCTACAAAGAGTTTGGGCACTAACGAATTTACAAGGGCATCTGGGGCATTGAAATTGTGGGGCGACACAAGGAAATTTTCTACGTCTCGATAGATGCCTTCGTAGATAGTCTTTACACGCAAAAGTCTTACAACAAGTCACACACTCCATTATATATGTATATGTATATGTTCAATTGGACGCGAAAAAAGCATGATGTAAATTTTTCACGTCCAATTGAACAGGTAAATTTCATAGGTTATAACAAAAGTATATACAGAAAATATGATAACGCCAGAAACTAGAGCAGAAATAGAAAGTTTGAGAAGAGAAGCCGAATCTCTTGGTATTGTCTATAGCAACCGTCTGCGCGTTCATGGGTTAAATAAGCTGATGAACGCCATTAAGAATGAGGCGTTTACACGTCGAGTAGGTAGGGCATACTCCAGAGGTGCCTTCACAAATGCCGTCTTGGGGTCTCAAGAGTTAACCACTCAAATAGGAAAACGACTACAAGTATAGAGTATAATGGGACTGAGAACGGCCGCCCTGCCGGCTTCCCCCGCCGTAGTTAAACCAAAGCGTAAACTTAAAACCGCCCTCCTACACGCGATAGCTGACGAGGGCGAGTCTATTCTAGCGGTTAGAGACGAAGAGATGGAGAAAGTCGAGCAGGGTAGACGCACGTTCACGTTCTCATTTAGGAAACGCGTAGAAAAGGAAATACCTGATAGGATAGTAGAGAAATTAACAAACTTCCACCTAAGATATTCATACTCCTACAAACTACAACACATTGAGGAAAAAGATCACCGAGGTCGCGCAAAGACGATAATATTTAATAAGAATCTTGGGGGGAGTCGGTGGATGGACTCCTTAGGTGAAGTAGAGAAATGGGCGAAAGATAACGAGAAAAAGAGGATGGATATAGATAAAGTGGAGAGGCCCAATACGAAATGGACGTTCGTGAGGTGGGAGCAGGTTGATGTAAAACTAGTGTAGCGAACACGAGGAGTAGATCTCGGGCTGACTTCCAAACACGCGGCTGGTGGACCTCTCCCAGACTGGTTGAGGAATAAGAAAGGTATGTACTCGTTAGACAAATACAACGATGAGCTGTGTCTATTCAGGTGCCTAGCCATTCACGGCGGGGCGCGATCAAACAAATGTAACGCCCAAGCCAGAGAGATGAGTGCTAAGTATTTCGGTAAGAGAGAGCCTGTGCCTATTCCGCTAGACGAGCTGAAAAAGGTTGAAGAGAAGTTTAAGGTGGGTATAGAAGTATATCAGCCAACAGAGAGTGGAATATAGTGGTTGAGGAAGGCACCAGCATACTATGAGGAGGTAGGTACAAAGCATATGACCATAGGCATCAACAAAAACCACGTGTTCCTGATAAAAAACCTAAAAGGTCTGTCGAAAACGTACGCCTGCGACACTTGCAAACAGAGGTTCACGAAAGCTAGTAACGTTACTTGGCACGGACCCAAGTGCATGAAGGGCGCGACACACGCCGTATGCGAAGGGAAAGTTATCGAGCGCCCTCGCTCCGCGTTCGAGAAGGCCTTCTACCCAAAGAGTGTTGGAAGCCTAGGGGCACTTGATTGGATGGCGCCTGTTGAGAGTGAGGAGAACGTGCACATCCACCACGAGCATTGTGGGCACGGCGGGGAGAGGTGGATCTGTGGATCTCCAGTAGATGGATACTGCAAGGAAAATAACACGGTGTACCAGTATCACGGGTGTTTCTGGCACGGCTGTCCAAAACATCACCTGGCGAGATGGTACGAGTTTCGCACCAGCATCAAGCGGGATAAAGAGATCCGTGAAGCAGGAATTAACCTAGTGATAATGTGGGAGTGTAAGTATAACAGAACCGGCGCTAAGATTAAGACAGGATGTCCCACCACACTGTACCCGTACCAGATTGTATACGATGTTCAAGCGTATCTGAGTAAGGAAGGGAGGACCGACCAAACACCAGACCTATCGTACGAGACAGAACACGTGCCCGTAAGCGTTAGCATAGGGGACAGCCTGTCCGGAACCGTATCTCACATCTGTGACACGGATCCTGCCAAACTGGTAAGTAAGTTCATAGAAGATCTGCATGAGAGGGGTAGGGACATTCGCGAAGAAGTGGGTCGCCGGTACAGTTTCGAGGACACGGAGCACCTCAGGCCTCGTCAAGTGGATGAGATAAACAGGTGTATAGATCAGGTCCCAGTGTTGGGTTTCAACTGCAGTAGGTATGACATCAACCTCATCAAGAAACATCTGGTAGGCAAGCTGGCAGACACGACCACGAAAGTTATGGTAGTCAAGCGGACTAACGACACCATATTTCTATTCACTCCGGAATTCAGATTTATGGACGTTCTCCTGTATCTTGGTCCGGGAGTCAGTTACGATAAGTGGATTAAGGCATACGACTGCTCATCTCAAAAGTCTTTCTTCCCGTATGAGTGGTTTGATTCTGTAGACAAGCTAGACTATCAAGGGCTCCGTGACATAGAGCACTGGTATTCCAAACTCAGATGTGAGATGCTGGTAACCGAGGAGCAGCTGGAGGAGTGCAGGAGAATTTTTGAGGAGAAAGGAATGAGAACATTTAAGGACTGGGTGAGATACTACAACGATCTCGACGTATCACCTTTTTTAGAGGCATTAGGTAAGATGTGTGACTTTTAAAAACATAGAGGAGTAGATATATTCAAAGACGCCGTTACCCTGCCAGGAGTAGCCATCCAATATCTGATGCGAGGAACGGCGTCGGCAAGTGCTGGTATCCCGGGAAAAGCTGGATCCGGACCGAAGACTGGCCAGCTGTATGCCCCAGAGAAAGAGACGTACGAGATGTTGCAGGGAGCTCTAGTCGGAGGACCGTCTATCGTGTTCACCAGATACGCCGAGGCAGGTGTTTCAAAGATACGCCCAAACAGTAAGGGTGAAGGGAAACCGTGTCAGGCAGTCCTCGGGTACGACGCTAACGCCTTCTTTCTGTCGACACTCAAAAAAGAGATGCCGTGCGGTAAGGAAACAATACACCACAATAAGATACCCCACAACCAAAAGATCATACACAAGTTCTGTCAACGGGTACACGGGGAAGCGATTACTGGTTCGGGTTTGCCGAGGTGGACATAGAAGTCCCCGAGAGCCTGAGAGAAAAGTTTGAAGAGATGTCTCCGCTGTTCATAAACAGGGTAGTTGAAGAGGAGGAGGTTCCAGAGCACATGCTCCAGTATCTGAAAAAGACAGGCAGGAATCGAGGAGGCGGAAAAGAATTAGTGGGCATGCTGTCGGCAAAAAAGATGCTGCTGTATGCCTGGCTGTTGAAGTGGTATCTAGAGCACGGGCTAGTGATAACAGGCCTCCACAGGATCCTAGACTACGAAGCTGGAAAACCTGGGCTGTTCAAGATGGAGTTCCATTGAGATAGAACTATAGCGCTATCCAGTGAGTGTTACTTCGTAGAAAAGCTGGCTGAGAGCGAAGACTCCAAGTGGCATCCGGCCAGTCACCAAAGACGCGCGCTGACCACACAACCAACCCCGGGAGTAGTGAAGCATTCCTCTAAGGGAATGAGTAAGAGAACCAACAGCGTGAGTTGGAATATATATAAGAACGCGTTGGAAGGCCAGAGACGTGGGTGAGGGGGCTTATGAATATTCATTTTGGTCTAAAGCTAGTAATAGATATGGTGGGTACGTCATGCCCGCTCCAGGTACGGTTTTACGAATGGCGGTTTGTTCGATTAATGCTAAAGGAGATCCTGTGGTTGAGGTCGTTGTAGCCCTCGTGGTATATGGAGAAGAACAATATCTGGTGTGTTCTAAACCAGCAGGGGCGCGTAGTGGTGTAAAAGTGGCTGTAAACCCAAACACTGTTCTGTCAGGAGGGTTAAACTCTATCATGGTGTTGGTCGGAACAATTGCAATTGAACTTACTCAAGGTAGTGTTATCAACTTTGTTACAAAAACCGCTGGCACGGCGAGTTCTTATATTATTGTTGCATTGTTGATTGAACTAAATTTGAATTAATTGTATAATTAATTATAAAATTATGGATAACGAAAGAAGTTAAGATTATAGATTAAGTAATGTAATCGCATTGCAGGATATTTTGGATGTAGAGGTAGAAAGTAGGAAAATAATTGCTAAAAAGTATAGGCGAGCTGCAAATATAGTAGATGGGATAAGCACCGTATTATCATCAGTTTCTATACTAGGTGGGGCTGGAACTGCTGAATTGCTGACAACAGTTGCGGCAATCCCGAGTGCAGGGGGTTTAAGTGTTGTAGCTTCTGTGGCGGGGTTGTTATGTATAGCGTTCAGAGTAGTGGGAAGGAAATTCGAAAATAAAAGTAGAAAGCACGACAGAATATCGGTTCTCGCGAGGTCTAAGAAAAATAGCATCGACGTAATCGTGTCCAAAGCGTTGGCCGATAACAATATATCTGATGTCGAGTTCGAATCGGTGGTGGAGGAGATGTCTCGATATAAGGATTTAAAAAATACTATTAGAACGAAAGCACGTGCCACCCTTCCCAAGATTGAGAATACTGATTGGGATAAATTTAGGTTAAAACTGGGTGATAAAGTGGGAGGAAAAGTTACAACACCACCGTGAGTATGTCACCATACATTTCTATAAACCACAAACTGTCCAAGTAGGGAACCTACATATTCGAGTTATCGATTAATCGATCCCCATACGTTTGCATTGTACTTAAATCCCAATCCCTAGATCCGGATCCATCGGAGAACATAAACAATGTTCCCTACTACTATCTCCAATATAATTGGGACTACAAGACCACTTTTTCTCATTAAATACCACCACCAACTTTTGTTGGTGGTGGGAGCTACAATACCGCTCAATAACGACACAATGTTTGCCGGTACCATTTTGACTCCTCTATACTACTGTATATATTTATGATCATAATGTCTATTCAAGTTTGCAAAGCACAGCCGCATGCTTGGCATAGTCATAACAGATTTACAGTGGAACATCTCTAAATCTGACACCCTGGGACATCCACTGTAGTACATTGTAATTTCAGACATTTGAAATGTTAAGAAATAAATCTCTATGAAACGGTCGGAACTACACGTGAACTCACTGCATATACATATTCGAAAATACAATTTCCAAAATACATGTACACGTATTTCATAGTCAAGTAGATGACAAATGTGACATACATGTATGTAGCGGTGACTGTAGATGATATGGAATGGGGCTTATGGGAACTGTGATCAGTATATCTTCTGGTCAAATAGCACACGCATGTAGCCGAATAACGATATGTATTGTTTGTTAGAAGCATGATTGGTGTTTCATTGATTAATGACGAACAGTGCAGATCGCGATCAAACTGCGGATGCACAAGCTGATCTCAATATACACTGGTCGAAAACCCCAATCGCCCAATTTCCCCAGTCTCGGTTACAAATTAGTGCATACAGCCATACATACATGTAGCGGGTCTCGTGACGCAAATTATCAACCATACACAATAATTATAGGGTTAACTGTATTGTAATTTTGAAATTTGCGGCGTATATCAGAAAATAATAGGTCGGAACATCTGTTTAATGGACACTAAACATGTTTTCCCACCTATCATTTTCTGGCATACGCCGCAAATTTCAAAATTACAAAGAGGTTAACCTATTTCTAATACACTCCTTTACTGTTTTGCAAATTTTATTTATTATTTTAGAGTAATACAAGTAATAAATTCGTCGTTATAATTATAATTGCCTTATTTACTACTTTGCGCTTTTAATGTCACTCCAGTGCGATCTCTTAGTAACAATATTTCCATGGCGGCTGCCTGTCAAACTTCATGATGTTGATAAATATTGTGAAAACTTGTCTAATCATTCGTGATATACTACCATTTGAGATGCAATATTACACAAGATACATACTTTCTGTTTGTGTGAACGATCTAATACTATCAAAACATATGAAACTTGATCAACGGTGAGATATGTGTGATATTTTTTCACCGTACGCTTCGGACCATGCAACTTTCAGACCAGGTCACCAGGACGTTTCGGACAAGGACGTTTCAAATGCAAGCCAGCTACATGTATGTCTTTGACAATAATACCAAAATACCACTTGTGACATTTTATGAGTTACCCCATGTTTTGGTCGGTCATTATGTGGCAGAATAAATTGACCGACCTTAAACTTAGTATTGGCGTCGGAATACATATTGAAATAATATACCTGTAATATATGGCCCTAAGCAGGAGGCGGACTATTTAAAGGTACATGCCCACTCAGCAGTAACTGTTTAATATACGATGATATCGTATCTCAATACGGGTATACATTTCAATTGATTTAAAGTTACAATGCCCAACGATTCATTGATTTATACAAAGCGGTATGCTAAAAGGACATATTTCAGTTGGCCATCTCCCAGACGTCACTGACTTCCGCTTTACGCTGTGTGCTTGTATTTCGAGGTTGATTTATTTGAATTGACTTACATAAGTGTTCTTCGTTCTTTGTGTATATGGGGAATTAGCTCAGGCTGTCCAAATAATGAATTTAACAAATAACCACGTGTAACAGTTGTTTGTATGTTTCTTGTTTGTTGTCATGTTAATAAATTACCAAATACAAATGTAACATATTTAAGATGTATCTCCAAACCCACTGCCAGCGCGCCAAACGGCGGATGTGTGTGCGTTTATTACTTTTACATGATGTTTCCTTGTGAACAACTATTTTGCAACTGTCCCAGAAAATATTTACAATTTTCATCCGAAAATTGCAAACATACTGGATACACTAGATTAACCAATGATATTGTTTATTATGCACAACGTGACATCAGAATGTATTATCTCATTTACATATTGGCCCTATGATGTTGATTTAGGGTCCCGTATCTCACCGTGGGCAAAGGGTCAAATTTTCTTTGTTGCAATCTCTGGAATGAGATTACATAGAGAATAGTAGGTTAGTGCCGTGAATGGGAAAACATATCTGGCAAGGCTTAGGAAACGGGATGGGCAAGGCTCTGCCGAGCACATCCCGTTTCCGAGCCGCGCCAGATATTGTTCCTATTCACGGCACAAACCTACTATTCTATTTGTCCCGTCAGCACATACAAATGGCTTTAAAATGCAAAAATAACACCAGTCACCGCACATATTCATACGCAGTGGTTAGGTCGTATTGACAGGATATCACAAATGTTTCACGGCACCGTGTTTCACGGCACATATGCACTGTGTTGACGGGATAATTATACAACTTATGTGTACTTATCGGCTGTCAGGTTGGACGGTGTATTGTATCGGCTGTCAGGTTGGACGGTGTATTGTGTATGGCTTAATTTTGGCAGCATTGCGTAACATACAGACGAATTAATATGTAGATTTTCGACTTTAATATCTGTGAAAAATAAAATAATTTTCGCAATTATTTGAATAAAAGTTCAATATTATCCCTGACTTGGAAATAAATACAATATTTAACATCCATGTAAAATAACAAACATTCTGGTATGAATATTGACCGAAATCCACCAATAATTATAAAGTTGACATATTTGTTAAATGATTGTCTCTTAAATAACACAACTGTGTTGCGACCTGTGAATACCCAGATCAGCCTGCACATCCGCGCAGACTCATCATGACCTACACCGCTCGCTACAGTATGGGTCGGACCAAATTCCAGTTCAAAACACTTGCAAGGTGATAAGCCAATGTCTTTCGCACTAGTGGGGCAGGAATTGCGACACATGGCATTTGAATATAATTATGAAGTCTAATTAGCAGTTCTCTGAATTAAAAATGTGTATAATTCTTTGTGGTTTGTGGTACGGTGGTGGCGGGAAGGGACTGAATGGTGGACAATCTTGCGATCAGCGGACACAAATTTGATGGAGTGTTAGTTTGACATATATACCTCGGCTCTCGATATGTTTATACCTCACCATGATAATGGAGCGGGCACTTATTGTAACCCTAGTCTATTCGTCCCTTCCAATCCGTCCGTCCGTTCGTCCGGAAAACGATTCAAACGTAATATGCAGAGGCTTGATACTGGACATGTAGCTTCATTATGGTGTATATAGAGGATATTCATATTTTTGGGACGAATATGACATACATGTTCATCGAGTGATAGGAAATGTCCATAGAAATGCCGATAGGCACGAGTGAAATATGGACATGTCACACCACGAGATGAACATGTCATATTCGTTGCAAAAATATTCACGAGTGCCGATAGGCACGAGTGAAATATGGACATGTCACACTGTCAAGGTCATTACCAAGGTCAGGAATGATCGAGACAAATTGTCTCCCCTATTATCATATGAACCAAGTATACTTCAATTATTATGACGTTATGGCCAATATAGCTTGATCTGACGAACGAAAAGTGGTAACAATGCAGTTGAAGTTTAAGGGATAGGCTAGAGTAGATAAGTACACGTAGTCACTTAATCACTTATAATGTACACTATATTACATGGGGAACACACATGCATACATGATACATTGATATGCGAACATCACTGTACGGTGCATGATACTATTCAATTACAAGGTTGTAAGCCAATCGACTGTTATACTTTAACGCAATTTAAAAGCTATAGACGAATAAACTCAGTATGTGGTATCTCAATGGTCCCGTAGTGGACAATAGTATGAATGCACAAGTACTTTGATGATCGCGAATCAAAGTTTAATAACATGCAAGTACAATATGGCAGAACGAACATTGGAGGACAAATGACAATCATTTGAGCTACCCAAATGCTGGCGTATCTCAATATATAGTGGTAATCTCTGAGTATCAAGGTCCCAAGGTCTGCCTCACCCGCAGTATGAGGTCTAGTCAACAATATGGCTATAATCCAACTTCAAGTGGATTAATCAATAAACAATAAATGTAGTCTTACTACAATCCCTTAGCCATTATATGCCATGATAGGAGTATTACCATACACTATCAAAGTATACATGCATATGTAATGTATTTTCAAAGTCTGAATGTCAAAGTCAAAGCCGGATGTGGTTACATCAAAAGGTAGTCAATAACGATAATGTTCCGGAAGCTGGTACCGGAAATAAAGTTTCAAAAGGTAGACTGTCACGAAGTATTATTTCCGGAAGTGGTGGACCAGATGTAAAGTTCCTATGGTATTACTCGACTGTAGCAACCCTGATGTGGTGGACCGGATGTAAAGTATCCATGGTGAATCAATTGGTTGTAATACCGGAAGTGGTAGACTGGATGTAAAGTTCCGATATAATACAAAAATGGCGATTATCACGTTGGCTAAGACGCCGGGAAAAGTTTCACTTAGGTGACATTCAACTCGGTGGTAGTATAATAATATGATATATGTGTATGGTGTTTCACTTCACTAATCTATGGCTGTGACTGTCTGCTGAACGCGATGTAGAAATCACACACTGCTCTATACAGGCCTGTACCCGGAGCTGCTATACACACTGCGCACAGACACTACACACACACACTACACACAGACAGACGTACGGACACTCGGACGACCTGGTACTCTGCACTGACTGGGGTCTGCCCTCAACGAGTGGACCAAAACGTCCAATGTGGCTCGCTGGAGCGATCTCGAGAGGCTACAAAATGAAATGAGCCTCCAATTACTGGACGAATACGCACAGACAGACAGACAGGATGCACAACGGACTAAAACGGGAATCGAACAACGGCAAATCACAGCTGAAATAAAATGTTGTAGGTACATACCAAAATCCTCCGTGTCACTGGTGAATACAGTACTATCCTTCTGCTACCAGAAATATGTGTCCCAACAACACATTGCGAGCCATCGCTTATATACGCACCAGTGAAACCACGCACGGAATAATGAATATGCCTACCCCTCATTCGACATCTCACATAACTATTACAAAACCATGGCTTTTGCCATTTCACCTGTGGGTTATATTTGGCATAAATATATGTTCCCACGTCATAAATTCAACCAAACTAGTGTACAGCCCTCGTGGAATAGATACCATCCAACATGGAATATCCCACACTACCCTAAATCTGCACACTATAGACCCAGATCTCATAATGCGAAATGTACTCGACTGGTCTCGACATGCGAAGGTCGCTTTTTGGCCCCGCCAAATCCCTCCATATCGGTACCCCTTAATTCTTAATGGGTCCTTCGATGACAACTGTATCTCATGTTTCTCTATATGGGTGTGTACTGGTGCGTCCCTCAGGACATGGGTGAATTCCCGTAAGATCTCTTTGACTTTGGTCTTTTGTTTCTTGCCTAAATCAGGCGACAGGTCAATTCTGCTCTCCGTATCGGACTCTAATCCCCTGGGACATGACATGTTTTCTTCGGCACTACACCCACTTGGACTAGGATCCCCTCTACTGTGTCTTCTATCACGGCCGCATTTATTACAGTGAGTATTCCCTTCCCCGGGTGCTCATGCCTAGTCTCGTACATCTTTAACATGTTTGCATGAAAGGTTTTCAACTTCCCTCCCATGTCAACCCTATAGTCCCACTCATTAACTACCTCTGTTATGGTGTATGGTCCCTTCCACCTAAGAAGCAATTTGTTGTTGTCTGTCGGTAGTAGTACAAGTACCTGATCTCCCACTGCATACTGCCTACTACGGGTCTTACGGTTGTAGTACTTTGCGTACTTTTTGGAAGCACTCTTCAAGTTGTCATGCGCGATTTCGCACGTTTTCTCGAGCCGTTCGCGCAAGTCGAGGACGTACTGATACGTCGTTTTGACGTTGTCCTCTATGTCCTTCGAGGACCACAGATCTCTTAGTATACTCATCGGACCCAGAACGGTCCTTCCGTACAATAGTTCAAACGGTGAGAAAGCCTAACTTTCTTGAGGGACTTCGCGATACGCGAATAAGAGCGCGTTAATGTATTTGTCCCAATCTTTGGGACGTTCGCTTGCCATTCTACGAAGCATTTGCTTTAATGTACCATTGAACCGTTCCACGAGACCGTTACACTGTGGGTGGTACGGTGTCGTGGTTAATTGTCTCAGCGATAACAATCTACTAACTTCCTCCATGACTGCCGATGTAAATTGACTACCCCGATCGGTGAGCATCTCCTCGGAGATACCCAGTCTACTGAACATATCCACGAGAGCTTCCGCGACTCGTTCGGCCTCGATGCCTGGTAGTGGTACCGCTTCTGGGTACCTAGTTGCATAATCAACTAACGTTAGTATGTAACGATTCTTCCGATCGGTAGCTGAAAAAATTGGCCCTACAATGTCAACTGCGACTCGTTTGAACGGAGTGTCTATCAACGGCATAGTTCCTAACGGAACCTTGGTTATGTGTCCCTTTGACACAGTCTTTTGACATATGTCACAAGACTACAAAACCGTGTAATGTCACTGCCCACGCCTGGCCAATAAAATTCTGATAACACTCGATCAGTTGTCTTCTTAACTCCTAAATGGCCCGCCATGATTGATTCATGTGCCACTTTCATCACGGTAGTCCTAAGTGTTTTGGCACTACCAGCTGATGGTACATCCTACCTGACCCTATCGATTCGAAATTACGATACAACAAGTATTTCCGGTATGCGAATTTCGATTTGTTTCCGTTCTTACTTGACCGTACTGTTCCGTCTTTTGCGTTATTTCGAACCGACGTCAATGTGACGTCATGTGCCTGCGCCTCTTTGAATTCATCGCGTGATACGTTCGCGATTGCGGTAGGGTCTTTGAGGGTCTTATATGATTCGTCTCGGGCTGTCGTTTGTGACCTAGTTTCAACTGCGCACGATTTTGCGCCTCTAAAATCGGATATCACCGGTAATTCTGACCCGTCTACATTACCTATGGTAACATCATACATTGTATCTGTCATGCAAAGGGCTTCTACCTGACCTTTGAAAAAAGGTGTATATAGATCTACCCGGGCGGTAGGAATTCCACTCATTTTGCTCCTATTTACCAGCATGCATGTTGAAACTTTGCTTAAAAATTGATCTTGTTGTACTAAACTTTCCCTGACGACCACCCCGGTACACCCAATATCTCGCATTACTGTGACCTTTTCCCCATTTAATGTGCCCTCTGCTACGGGTAGCCTATCCATACCAAATGTACATCCGTTAATCAACTCCGGCTGTATCTCGCTACCAGAACATACAATAGTGGTGTCGGTATCAACCACACAGAAATTTCCTTGGTTTTCCGCTGGTTGTTGCGTGTCTTGCCATCTACCTCTACCTCTGCCTCTGGTGTGCCTTCCGCTTCTACCTCTACTTCTACCTCTGTACCGACTTCTCTGTTCTTTATCTGCAAAACTTACATGCTTCTCTTTCTCGACAGCTGCTGCTTTGTAAGCTGAGGACCTGTCACGTTTAGGACAATCGTAGGACATGTGACCCTCTTTGCCACAATTGTAACATGTCCCGCGATACCTATCGTAGCCGTTCCTGCTGGTACTTCTGTCATAACTACCTCTATTCGGGCTTCTATCATAACTACCCCTACTTGGGCTTCTAGTCTGGTCTCTATTCTGATATCTGTCCCTATCTCGACTCCTATCTCTGGATAGATTATCTTCACTACTTACATTGCGCCTCTGGTTATCTACTGACCTGTACTCATTTCTGTTGCTAGTACTGTTCCTCTGAACTACATACTTGCTACCTCCTCTAGCTTCTGCAAAGTAATCTGTCTGAACCGCCATCTGATCTATCAAGTCAAATGTTTTCTCTTTGAGAAATAAGAAGAGCTCACGACTGCATATATTTAACATCTGATCTCTGATCATGTAGTCTAGTACTCCTTCATATGTTCTACTCGCCTTACCTAACTCAAACCATCTATCTAAATAGTTCTTTGACCGACTGACATATTGCACAAATGATTCACTGTGATCAGGTTTGGTGTTTTTGAACATGTGTCTGAACCCATCTTCCGTTAGATCAAAACATTTCAACAAAGCGGATTTCAACTTATCATAGTCAAGAGCATCATCAATAGGTAGTCTAGAATATACATCTAATGCCTTGCCCTTCAATAAAGCACTCAAGTGTAGTGACCACTTATCTCTCCCCCACCTTTGAATTGCTGCGTACCTCTCAAATCTAGCTAAGTAGCTATCCATGTTGTCATTATTCTGATCGAAATGCGGCAGCTTCGGACCGAATGCTCTGCCATAATCCCTATCATGTCTATCTTCATCTACTACTCCACCCCTTTCTACTTTTACCATTTCTACCTGGTGCTTAGTGTCTAGTTCTCGCAATTTTAATTCTAGAGCTAACTGTGCTTCATTGGCATCTAATCTATCTTTCCCCATCTGTCGCTCAACCTCTTTAGCTAACTGCTCAGCATCTAACCTATCTTTCTCAGCCTGTCGCTCAACCTCTTTAGCCAACTGCTCAGCATCTAACCTATCTTTCTCCATCCGTCGCTCAACCTCTTTAGCCAACCGCTCAGCCTCTTTAGCCAACCGCTCAGCATCTAACCTATCTTTCTCCATCTGTCGCTCAACCTCTTTAGCCAACCGCTCAGCATCTAACCTATCTTTTTCAGCCTGTCTAGCCTCTAGTCTTTCCTGTCTTTCTCTCTCCTGCTCTTCCTTTACAAAGGCCCTTAACTCTGAATTTGCTAGCCCTAAGCTTTTGCCTATGTCCATTAGCTCCTTAATGGACGACATTCTCACTCTCAACTTAGCTCCGCATTATCGATTTACACGCTTTACCCGACGGTACACAAGGTCTCTAGCACTCAAATCACTTGGTGATATGTGCGAGTCTCTTGATTCATGTCTATAAGGTTAAGGTAAATCAATCCGGTCTCTACTCCTAACGACGGTATAAGTTTCTCAATTCGGGTAAGTCAATCCGGTATATGCATGGTCTAATGTAATGGTATATTTACAATTCCCCCTCTATGGTCCTAGACACAAAAATTGGGAACTGGTTATATACACCTGGCAGGATATAGTATTGTTCATACACAATATAATAGTGGTAGTAATCTCGCCTCAGATGTATAATTGTCTAGTGATAACCTAAAACACCCGCTGTGCCATCATCACAGGGAGGTACTGTTCAACAATATCAAAAGTTAAAATGACCCTTACATCGACTATCTCACAAAATCGTCTCAACTCTACACTTCTGTACCTAGGTAGTCAAATCATGTATGTGTTGATGTATTAGTGCATAAGTGTTGGAGGGCATCATTCCTTACCTTAACTCCCAAGGCAAACAAATACAAGATTGAATTTTGATGACATTAGGGGTACAGCTATTCTAGCTTCCTTACTTCAACTGCTTTGAAGAAACTGATTATACAAGAGGAAACAAACCCCACTTCTGACACCATTGTCAAGGTCATTACCAAGGTCAGGAATGATCGAGACAAATTGTCTCCCCTATTATCATATGAACCAAGCATACTTCAATTGTTATGACGTTATGGCCAATAAAGCTTGATCTGACGAACGAAAAGTGGTAACAATGCAGTTGAAGTGTAAGGGATAGGCTAGGGTATATAAGTACACGTAGTCACTTAATCACTTATAATGTACACTATATTACATGGGGAACACACAGGAATACATGATACATTGATATGCGAACATCACTGTACGGTACATGATACTATTCAATTACAAGGTTGTAAGCCAATCGACTGTTATACTTTAACGCAACATAAAAGCTATAGACGAATAAACTCAGTATGTGGTATCTCAATGGTCCCGTAGTGGACAATAGTATGAATGCACAAGTACTTTGATGATCGCCAATCAAAGTGAAATAACATACAAGTACAACATGGCAGAACGATCATTGGAGGACAAATGACAATCATTTGAGCTACCCCAGTGCTGGCGTATCTCAATAGATAGTGGTAACCTCTGAGTATCAAGGTTCCAAGGTCTGCCTCACCCGCAGTATGAGGTCTAGTCAACAATATGGCTATAATCCAACTTCAAGTGGATTAATCAATAAACAATAAATGTAGTCTTACTACAATCCCTTAGCCATGATATGCCATGATAGGAGTATTACCATACACTATCAAAGTATACATATGTATTGCCTATGCAATGTATTTTCAAAGTCTGAATGTCAAAGTCAAAGCCGGATGTGGTTACATCACATGGTAGTCAATAACGATAATGTTCCGGAAGCTGGTACCGGAAGTAAAGTTCCAAAAGGTAGACTGTCACGAAGTATTATTTCCGGAAGTGGTGGACCAGATGTAAAGTTCCTATGGTATTACTCGACTGTAGCAACCCGGATGTGGTGGACCGGATGTGAAGTATCCATGGTGAATCAATTGGTTGTAATACCGGAAGTGGTAGACCGGATGTAATGTTCCGATATAATACAAAAATGGCGATTATCACGTTGGCTAAGACGCCGGGAAAAGTTTCACTTAGGTGACATTCAACTCGGTGGTAGTATAATAATATGATATATGTGTATGGTGTTTCACTTCACTAATCTATGGCTGTGACTGTCTGCTGAACGCGATGTAGAAATCACACACTGCTCTATACAGGCCTGTACCCGGAGCTGCTACACACACTGCGCCAGAGAGACGTACGGACACTCGGACGACCTGGTACTCTGCACTGATTGGGGTCTGCCCTCAACAAGTGGACCAAAACGTCCAATGTGGCTCGCTGGAGCGATCTCGAGAGGCTACTAAATTAAATGAGCCTCCAATTACTGGACGAATACGCACAGACAGACAGACGAATACGCACGACAGAAGGACAGAGATGCACAACGACTAAATCGGGAATCGAACAACAGGAAATCACAGCTGAAATAAAATGTTGTAGGTACATACCAAAATCCTCCGTGTCACTGGTGAATACAGTACTATCCTTCTGCTACCAGAAATATGTGTCCCAACAACACATTGCGAGACATCGCTTATATACGCACCAGTGAAACCACGCACGGAATAATGAATATGCCTACCCCTCGTTCGACATCTCACATAACTATTACAAAACCATGGCTTTTGCCATTTCACCCGTAGGTTATATTTGGCTTAAATATATGTTCCCACGCCATAAATTCAACCACACTAGTGTACAGCCCTCGTGGAATAAATACCATCCAACATGGTATATCCCACACTACCCTAAATCTGCACACTATAGACCCAGATCTCATAATGCGAAATGTACTCGACATGCGAAGGTCGCTTTTTGGCCCCGCCAAACCCCTCCATATCGCTACTACGGGCCGTACACTCAAATGAGAGTGTAGCACATACTAAACTCAAATATCGTGGTCATTTACGGAAATATCACGACACAAAGCATCACCAGTATGGGATCTGATATATCCGTGTTGGCCAGTACCAGGCTATGCCGAAACACTAACTCGTAGCATACATAACAGGGCAGACCATGATATGGTCTGCGCTATATACTGGCTTCACCTACAGAAGGTCCTTATCTGGTGAACAACTGAAACGCGGATAAACTCGGCCGCGCACGGATTGTGGACGTCCGTAATACCAAAAGGGGTCTTTTTACTAGCGAAACCAGCACACGCAGTCAACGAGTTCTCTACCACACACATGCATAGTCTGTGGCAAATATGGCGTGACATCAGTAAAACATTGCTCATAAAATGGACGTGTATTTAAAACCGCAAAAAGGACACGCCTAAACGTATTTCCACCAATACAACAGAAGCCCCGTTATTACACGCACATTGTACATGGCAAATGTACATGCTAAATCACAGGTATGTAAAAATCACAGGTGTGTGAAATCACAGGTATGTGGAATCACAGGTATGTGAAATCAATAGTACGCACAACAATACAACACAGTACCACACATCACAAATATACAATTATACGGAAATCCGGAATGTACAAGAATGCACGTGTCACGCGACACACACCACGAGATGAACATGTCATATTCGTTGCAAAAATATGAATATTCTATTTATTATATACCGTTCCATGGAAATTAGCAGTTTTTAGACTGTATACGGTAATGAATGTGTATTTGCAACCGGCACTGCAGATTCGCGTTATGAATATAGATAGCGGAAGTAGTCATATTTTCACCGGAAGTTGTTTTTTGCATCGATGAGAACATATGACATTTATTTACATCGTATAACTATGTATTTCATTGGTAGGTATATAATAAAGATGAATAACTTGAATTATGATACTTTTTTTATTCGACCCCCTGCTCATGGATCATCTCCACCGTTTGAACATTGAATTTCGCAGCTTTCTATGGTGTGTAGATGCGCAAAGTGGATTTAGATTTTTGATTCGCCCATTTTATAGAATGTTCCTATTATTCCGCACTTGCATTTTTCGTTAACATAGGAAGCGACGATATGCCATCTTCCTGTGAAAATACGACGTCTCGCTATTTATATATAAGCCCGGCTTTGGGATTGTCTCCCTAAGCGAATCACAGTTTTTCGTGTATGTCGATTTCGAAAAACAAAATGGATTATTTTTCGTAAATCACGGCGAATGTAGGCACACACTTAAATCAAGTCAACATGAGCTCTGAATAGTATTTGTCAATCAATCTTTACGTCATTTACGGAAAATGTGACTGATTTGCAAAAGCGATATCGGCGAAAAACGGCGATGCAATATTTTGAAAGTGAGATACTTCCATATTCGGGCTCATATATCGTACATCATAAATAGAGAATAGTAGGTTAGTGCCGTGAATGGGAAAAATATCTGGCAAGGCTTAGGAAACTGGATGAGGCGAGGCTCTGCCGAGCACATCCCGTTTCCGTGCCGCTCGAGATATGTTTCCATTCACTGCACTAACTGCACTAACCTACTATTCAATTTATCCCGTCAACATTACAAATAGCTTTAAAATGCAAAAATATAACCCCAGCCACCGCACATATTCGTACGCAGTGATTATATCGTATTGACAGGATATCAAAAATGTTTCACGGCATCGTGTTTCACGGCACATATGCACTGCATTGATGGGATAAATACACGTACATTACAGAGCGTGCCATGAGAAAAGGCACAATCTACCTTTGCTAACAACTTAGACCGAACATATACATACAGCCTCAGTTGATACACGTGGAGAAATGTGGCTTATTGCGCGTGTGTCCAGTGTAGCTTCTGAAACTTGTATGCTACCTCATTTTAATGAATTACTTCGTTTCTAAGTCGCTCTACGCGTATCTTATGTATCAGCATCATTAACTGTGATTTACTTCAAACGCCATATCACTATTTATCATAAGCCATACTTTTATTTTGTATTCCACCAATGTCGTACACCGACATGCGTAAGTTCAAGGCCAATTAACTTTGAAAGTTGCGCTATTGTGCTTGTGTCGAGCCCGCTTGCGGAAAGTGAGACATAATCGCAATGACGCCCGGGTGTCCGTGCGTCGAAATCTGCGTTTAAGTTTATAAATACCTTATATTTCTACAGACCTAAGTCACATTGACCTGAAACTTCATATGCTTATTAGTCATCATCGATATATTTATGTTGTATCTCACTAATGCAGCCCCTGTGCCCAATGTCAATGTCAAATGACTTTAAACTATGCGTTTAATGTTTGTCCAAATTTGCGTTACACTTTTCACATACCTACTATCTCTTTAACCGTAAGTCAGATTTGCTAGAAACTTCATATGCTTATTGATCATCATCCATATATATTCATTCTGTGTACCATTAATGCGGCCCATGTGACCCAAGTTAAAGGTCAAATGCCTTAGAAGTTTGCGTTAATGTTTTTGTTTAACATACCTATTATCTATGTAACCGTAAGTCAGATTTGCTTGAAACGTTCTATGATTATTGGTCATTACCCATATATATTAATTCGGTGTCCCAATGTCAAGGTCAGATGACTTAGAAGTTTGCGTTAAAGTTTTTGTCAAAATTTGGGTTAAACTGTTCACATACCTACTACTACTACTAATACCTACTATCATTCCGATTCAATTTTTTCTGCAGAATGTTCAGACTAACTTTATAAGTAATGCTGCTCAATATGGTATTGCGGACTCGTAGTGTTAACATGGTCATCATTAAAAGGATGACACCGCAACGAAAAAATAAAAAATAAGATTTACCCGAAACCTCATGGGCACCGCCATTACTCCAGACAAAACAATAGACCACGTGATCTCATACCCTGCAAAAGCCTAAAATACCTTTAGAGGTATGTTTTTTTTGTTTCTTTTGTTTTCATGGTCATTGTTAATACCCCCTCGCCGATAGGTCGTTGGTCCATGTGCGTACGTACGTGCCACAATATGTATGTAGGGATGGTGCTTTGTTATGCATTGCATATGATCTACTTTCGATCGCCCAATGTCAAGGTCACTAAGGTCTTATGTTCGCCTTGTTTGTAAACATGTTAAAGTTTTTTTTTTATATTATCAAGGATGCCAGCGAGGGGATTAGCTTAGTGATAACGATGCCACTGTTTCTCTTACTTTATACTGGTTCCTAAGCATAAACAGGATGATTTAATAACCGTTTTACCATCACCAGTTATTCACCTATGACTGGGGACAGTAACCAGTTATTTTCAAATTATCTGTTTCACTTACTCTGACATAGGCATTGAATGATACAGTGGAACCTCTGTAAACCGGTTTAGAGAGATGCCACTGTAATTAAGCACTCCATGAATGGTTTTTGTCATTTTCAATCATGAAAAAACACGACAATGAAAGAAATGACAGTGAAACCCATTCCAATTAAACATACTGAGGTCACAAGGGTGTTCGGCTTAGAGGTGTTCTACGGTACATAATAAATGATTAATCGCTCCTAGGAAGTAATTACGCTGTTTAATATTCCGGCGTATGAATCGTCAAAGTGTAAACATAGTAAATATAAATTGTGTATACACGGTTTATCAACACAGTTATACAATAAAATAAATAGAGGATCTCAAACGAATTTCCTTTTCATATGAGATTTATTAAACGAGTCAGGCACATTTTAAGGTAGTATGTGATAGATAGATACACTTGACTGCAATGATAATTGCTTCTTAAGAGTGATGTGATATATGAATATAACATATGTGAATAGTGTATACTATTTATAATTGTAAGCTGTATGGATCATCTAGCCCAAGGTGTATGATCACGTGTTTACAACAACCACAACAACAGGTACTGACACTTTCAGAAGTCCTCCGATTCAAAATACGTATTCTTTTATTTTTTCTTTATTATGTAACGGATTTTGATGAAATATGGCGCATTAAACGCGTTTTTTAAGCTGAATTTGGTGGTCTCTGTACTTGGCCCAAACCGACACGTACATCGATTCTTCGCAAAAACGATACAAGTCCGTGCCAAATTCCCAGCCATTGTTGTTGTAGTTGCTGTAACCAAGTGATCATGCAGCAAATAAAAAGAATTGGGGAGTGTGATTCTTTTATTCATGAAAAAGTACTTACAACTAAATATTTCTGAGATTTAATGTGTTGAATAGCCAAAAGTTCGTCGGAAGCAAACGTGGTAAGACAGTAGCATGCATTGAATACACAGCCCGTGCATGCGTGCGTTGAGCTTCGTGAAGACACAGCTCGTTCTGTGAATTTATTTGCGAGCATTTATTTTGGAGAATGTTCTCAAACATATTAAAACAATTACTCTAGAACTTTCGAAACGTTTATCCAGATATTTTTCAATGTGGTTTGACAGAAATAAAAAACTGATCATAGTTGATGGTTGAGGGAGGGCGCAATGCAAACATCGGTTGTTATTTTCATTGAATGTATTGTTTGTAAGTAGTTGCTAGTGTTGTTGTTTGCTGGGAGTCCGTTTCACTAAGCTTCGTACTATAAAAGTGTTCTTAAGAATATATCTATATGTACTTCAAACATTAATGTAATGCATTGATGCTACAATTTTCCACCGAACGGATATGTTGGCGTCAGTAAATCTGACCAAATCCACCAGAGAGTTATCAGAATCGGCTGCTAATGGTAACTGGGTAAGTTTTAGTTCTGCACCTATGAATTTATTAGCCGTTTGCAGTTTATTGAAACGGGCCCCTGTTGTATACATACATCGCGAACAGATTTTCAGAATGTACTGCGACCTTGTCATTTGACGATGCTGTATCACGATATAAGACTAGCATACTAATTTAATACTAGTCAAACGTAGGTCGGCAGAAAAACCCAGAAACATTTAACAACTATGTGAAATTAAACCGAAATTCCTAGACTAAGTATAATTTCATACTGCAGTACCTGCAAACTTTTTTGAACTGATTTTGGTTACAGTAACATTTACATTGTCCTTATCATTCATAATCGAAACGCCCATTCAACGTATTGCGTTTATATCTCAGTACATTACATTAGCCCCAAGTTACATCGTGCGACGTTGTTGAGTCGTTAAAGTTTGTTTGACGTCATTAAAATGAGCCGCGTCACGGGAAAACCTGTCTTCGGGAAATTTTTATTCAAATTAACATTTTGTATGATGAATTGAACACTTTTCATTTGATCAAAATATCTGAAATATTGATTAAAATATACTTTATGCAACCCCACTATGCAGGTCGTTTGAGCAAAAGAGACGTCACGTAAAAGTGACGTCAAACGCCGTCAAAACGACGTTACAGTATCTACCATTACATATAGAGTATAGGCCAACATTCACAACAGTTTGCAAGTTGACATAATCGAACTAGAAGCATGTTTGGCATTGAATAATGAATGTATAGACGGATGAGCTTGAATCTTTTGGTAACACATTAAAGTGAACAGCGAGAAAGACAACTAAACATTAGGTTGTTGTAAATCGACAATATGTCAAAAAAGCCGTCCACAACTACCAGTATACAGCCCCAATACAAAATAACACCGCAATAGATAAACAAGATAACAACGAAAGACCCACAAAACAACCGGGTATGGTGTTCGAGCCAATTCCCACCCTTAAATATGATCCGAATCAAATCGAATCCACTAAACAATTTCTCCAAAGTACGCACTGAAAGAAAACACAGTTATATCCGGGGAGAGCTAAACACATTAAATGACGTACACACATGCAGCGATGTAATGTTATCAGTAGCTATACCATATGTAGAAATATAACCACACTCCATCACAGCATATTGAACTATTTAAAGTGGACTGTTCCCGGTCCAAGATGGCCGGCATGCGAAACTAATTTGATTCACTACGCGGACTGTCTAATGATGATGTATTGTTCAAACTCAATGTATTTTAATTAGGAATGCAATTATTCAGAATCATTGTCTCATTCATCAGATTAATGAATGTCTATTCGTCAATTTCTTGATCTAGTGAAGTACGGATCAGTACATCAGCAATGGACTTGGAGATTTGATTACCATCAAACCATTTCATCCGATAGCAGCCATCAGCCAACATCCAGCCGCTTCCTTGATGTGCCCGTTCTGCTGGATTCAGTTTGCTTGCACCTTTCCATATTTATGTGACATAGTTTGAGATACATGATTTTAGCGGACTTTTGGTGGCCATCTTGGAATTGCAAGAAAACAGCCAACCGGATTTTTGTAACAAATGGATTTTCGAATTCAGCACAAACTTTTACATAATAATCGATCATCAAACATTTCGGGCTCAATATTTTAAATAAAAGTGACCCAGCTCTGTGGCTATTAGTTTACCTGTGACTTAACTGTAGTTATTGCGATATCAAATTTGTCCTCGAACTCTCGGGTAACCCAGCAAAATATGTGCACAGCATGTACATAATTAACTAGCAAATGTGATATAAACCATGATACGACTCATCCAATATTTGACACATGTTTATGATGTATTGTTAGATTCTTTATTATTGAATACGGGGATTGAGGCATCCACCTCAACTACACGTATTTGACTGTTTCTCTTTGAGTGAGGTTTGTTTTTTGTTTGGCTAACTTAAGTTAGCCAAACAAAAAACCAACATCATCCCAATCAATCAAGTACACATATCTGACCATTCTCTACTTTGGTCTCTACTTTATTTTGGTGGCCATTTTTAAATTAAACATGGTTGTTGTGATTGTTACATAACTATATCAAATACATTATTAACAAAAGCAGAATCATTTCCCTTTCCTAAGAGCAAAGTAATGGATATGTGCATCGGCGTCACTACTACGTTTTGCTTTCAAAAATAAAAAAGTTTAACATTTATTTACTTTACACCGATTACAAACAAGTGCTAGATCACTTATGCAAATGCTTTCGTTGGCACAGATGAATGCGTAAGGGTGGTCATTAAAGTGGCAGGAAACCGGAATATCCTGTTGAAAACCACTTTTCCGATCTGGCGACCACCATACCAACTCACATACTGCCCCGGCTGAGGATCGAACCCGGGGCCGCATTGGTGAGAAGCGCGCTCGTTACCGATTGCGCTAACCGGACATATCTCTGTTTATAAGAAAATGGAGTTTGGTGGCCATTTTGAAATGTAAATATGGTAGAGTATACGAAACCGCATCATATCACTACATTTCTTAATTGATACTTGGAACAACAACTATAGGCATGTATACATGACATTACGCTGATGCGTGTCTCACAGGTCAGTATACTTGAATGAAAAAGCAGTTTTCTGGTGGCCATTTTGAAAATATAACCGCCCTGTATTGAAAGAAACTTATGTTTCTCTGCTATTAATATACAGAATATATATTATTCAGATATTGTGACCAATTTGTAAGGTTATCAGTTCAATGAGAACTGCAAATTATCCTGACAATAGCATTATTCGGACAAACATGCATGCAGTTCAGTGACCTTGAAATTACCGTGAACCTGGTTTCAAAAAGCGACACCTGGATTTATTGGAAATCTTATACCTATTACATTCAAGTTTATAAAACTATCGTGTGACAAGAATTTACATAGGTGCCGGCTGCATACACCTAGGTACATTTGCCCCCGTATGGTGGTATGGGAGTTTTCGACGACAAACTTTTCAAACGTATGTCATCTAGTAAAGTGACCAATTATAAACGTGGCTACTGTCTGTTTCACGAAATGTGCCCAAATTGTACGTTCATATGAACAATGCAAAAACAAATATTTTTTTTCGATAATATTAAATTTTATCAAAATCTAAGAATGAGCCTCCTTTTTATTTCGTGAAATTTGGTCAAATATGGATTTTATTGCGAAAAATGAGTTCTCTATGGGAATTTAACTTGGGGAAAAAAGAGGTGGAGAACCTGATGGAGAAGTTGAAAAACGAAACAATTTGGATATTGATTCTGAAACCTAGCTAGCTAGATTTGAAATGATCTAACTAAGAAAACAAAAGTTACATTTTAAAATCGGTCCACTAATTAGAAAACATTGCCCATGTTAATTCCCCATAGACATCTTCACTCTCCGTGAAGATGTCTATGGGGATTTAACATGTGGAAATTGTTTCTTCGCAATAGAATCAATATTGGACCAAATTTAATGAAATAAAAAGAAGGCTCAATCTTAAAATTTGCTAAAATTTAATATTATCGAAAAAAAAAATGTTTTTTCATTGTTTATATGGCCGTAAGATGGCGGTACATATAGATAATAACGTACACATGTGTCTTAAATGATAAACTACTTGATCTCACACGTAGTATATTGAGGTAATATTCGGCGATACTGCCATGTTTTCTCTTGATTACTACTCTCCGTCCAGTCAGAACCATCTCGAGGTTATTGAGTAGTTATGTAGTATCTGCCGGATATATAACGTTACAATGTGACACAATACCTTATGAATAATAGCTATGTCGTAACCCCTTCCCGGCTAGCTCATGATGAGGGGGTGGGGGGAAATGCTGGGGTCACGCAAGTTATATCGATACACTACGAAACACCTTCTCTCAGAACGTAATGTTTATTGGTATAAACACGTAGATAAATATTTCTGAAACAAACAGTACATAAAATAAGCTTCTATTTACATAACATTTACACAATATTGCACAGTACATGGATCCAACAAAACCTACTTAATTATTGCAATTTACAATATTCGAACTACTACTTTCATGGATAAATACCACATATTCACATATCAGTATGATATACACTAATGCCCAATATCAGCTGACATTACCGAATGTGACACCTCTGTCACATCCAGTAAATCGTAAATATCATAAATCACTTAATCTCGAACATGTGGAGAATATAATGAAAAGGAGACGATTCTCATGAACCAAAGATGTTCGCACAGTAATTCACCTAACTGATAATCCAGTGAAATGAAGGGATTGAACCTACAACCATTCTGGGATAAATATACAGACATGCACTAAACACTTATTTACCCCCATACAATATATGACGATAACCTACCGGGATATGGTCCCAAAACTTTACACCATAAATCCAGTCATCGTTCTCTGGCCGTCGCCACACCGACAATCATCCCTAGTGAATAATTATAAGATGCACTAGTCAAGTGTATCACAATGGCATTACATGCATTACAATTATCCTGATATGATTCTAATGAATTCAGTGCACAGTTATCACATGGAGACGATTCTCATGTTCATAACTACATGACTAAATCTATTAAGATCGGTGCATTCACTTAGCCAATAAAACATAACAAAACAGATCCTATACATACAACATCAATTGGACGTTGTCATAAACCTAAACAGACTGCACAGACAATCGGATGCACATGAATGCTCCTGTACACATTGTCACCCACTGATTATACACTCACCCATATACTATGCAACAGTTATTCAGTTGTGCATCACTGTATACCCTGATCAAACTAAGCCCATATCAACTGATCAGTGCCACCGACACACAGAACTGACATATAATAGCTGATGCATATTATATCACAGATCAACAATAATACACACTTATGTAACACAATGCAAATAGGCAGCAGCTGCACAGACAGCATATTTGGCTATGCTGGAACAATGTCGTTGACACAGTAGACATTATTTGCTCGCGGCTGTGGTCATGGCTGCTAGCAACCTTTCATGGAAGAAGGTAGCCGACGACAACATTTGAAACCAATGTAGAACCAGATCAGGCTGCACCCGTGTGCAATCTCATCAGGGTTTATCCTGTTTGCCAATGTCTCAGAGCAAACAATGCTGCACAGAAAATACACATAAACTGATCACAAATATACGAAAATGGATCACTTAGCCATTATAAACAGCGTAGACCCAGATCCGCTTGCGCAGCCCCACAGTCTGGTTGGGCGAACTCCTGTTTACAAAGACGACGACCATTTCCACATGGTTTATGAATAACCGACGGAAATATGATTTACGTCTCAACAACATATAAAACCACAACTCCTACATGACATGCGAACAGTGTATATCCAGTGCACACAGTGCAATAACGGACTCTCGTAACTGCCGACTCATATTGCGTGTAGCACTGGACTATAATCTGTTCCGTTCACAAATACATGAATTAAAATATAATAAAAGGTTACGTACCACTCACACTCCATCCACAATTCCTCTTATACAAAATACATCGGTCACTCGACGTCGTTCAATGAAGGAGTATCGCAAATAGCACGGAGATACATATATCAGGTAGATGTTGCTTTGGCAAGCTATAAAGACTGAATGATTTGAGTGGACAAATATTACCCTGACCTGACATTGATGACCAATCAAATTACCTTAAAATGGACTATGCCAAACATGGCATGAACATAGCATGCATGTCAAGCCTGAATAATAATCAACTGTCATGGTTAAAAATAGTATACTGTACCACAAAAATAACTTCACCACTAGCTAAAATACGGGTTAAAAGTAACACTACCACATACTCCCCTCTACCAATGAATGTCTTCCATGACATTATTTAGTCACTACACTGAGTATCGCGTCTAAAACCTTGCCTTGCATTGCCTCTGGAACACGCTCTGAAAGAGATTTGATAAAATGAGCTTTGGCAATCCTGTCAGGCATATCGCTGCTGTTGTAGCCATGATACATTCACCAGAAGTTTGCCATTCTGGTTTCTTCCTGGCTCTAACAGATCGTCTGGGAGCCGGTTCTGGTGCTACCTTCGGTCTGACAGAGGGTTCCTCCATGTCAGTACCTCTTCCATTCAGATTGTCACTCAGAAAAGAAATATCGTCAACAGGCTCTACTATAATATGTGACCGATCATCATCCCTCTTCATCCCGGGTTCGTGAGCGTCCTGACCGATGGCGAGATCACTGACCTCAGTAGCATCACCCGAGTCGTCACTCTGATGCTCTGATGTCACTTCACTATCTACAACGGAAACATATGATGAATCAATAATATCAGTATTGTGTTCAATACTGGTATCCGCTGTCTCTGTTGACTCATTTGTGGCAACCACCGGTATCATGCCCTCAGAATCTGATTCATCAGAATAGTCATGATTGCACAACTTCCTCCTCCTGCTCCTCCACATCGTTATCTCCCCTCTGGGATGGTTCCCTCTTACCAGGCGAATTTCAATTCCTGGAGCGCAGGATTGCAATTCGCGTTCCCATTAATTTAAATTGGACCGCAATCAGACTGCAATCATGTGACTGCGGTCCAAATAGTTGGTTGCGGAATTGCAATACTTATAGCGCAGTTAGCGATGCGCTCTGCTTTTAATTGCAGTTTACGCTCCTTTTTTTCTTTAAACTGCGAAAGAATGACCGCTTTACGCTGTGCTCTGCGGTCAAACCAGCGGACCGCTCTGCTTGACCAATGCGGCAATAAAATCGAAATAGTTGACAAACGTATCCGTGTTCCAATCCAAAATTTTATTCCATCTATTTAATTCAAAGTGACTAGAAAGTCAGCGGTATTGGTGATCTGTTTTTTTGTTGAGCAAAAATAAATCGGCGGGTTATTGCGAGACAAACAGTGAAACCTTGACCTTGACAATTTCTTGGACAACAAAAATGTCGTCACTACCGTTCCGAATATCAAGAACAAATTAATAGACACCACCATACTCACAATATATTTATTTTCATATAAAATCAAATTATAATGTGAGGTCTACGGTATAATATGGCAAAACTAAGCATCAATTTTGCGTTTTGTTTCCTTTTTCGTCTGTATCAAATTACGTTTTCCCATTATGTTAACATTATTTCGACGCGATCCTATAGTCGACATGACAATTTCTGAGATCAACACAACTTTTCATAATGTCTTTCAATTTCAAGCTGCAAGGAGACTGTGAATTGCATATTAACCATAATAACATGGTGAACATATTGATAATAACTTTAAAAGAAAAGCATATTTTTATTTTCGAAAACTGATCATAAAAAAAATAATTATTTTGTAATTAGATTTCTATTACTGCAAACGTTATGTTCTGGCTGTTGATTTCTATTGGCCCGAATCAAATTTTGTGAAGATAATATTTATTACGGTGATAGCCATTTCTTTAAAATAAAACGGTTTACTTGTTTACGGTTTACTTACCAGGGACCTCATGTTTACCGTACCATGCCCATGGCTCTACCGAGCAGGCTAGCAAGGCACAGATTGTACACACTTCATCCCCATAGTCAGTTTCGTACTGTGACATTCTTCTCAGCCAAATTGAAATTCGTCCTCGAATTCCATGTTTAATTTTTGTCTCTGAATTCCATATGTTTGGGTACAATTTTGGGAGTATTTATCAGTCGCGGTTCTTCGTTGGGCAACAATTTTCACTGGGCAGAAATATGTCCACCCAGAATTCCATAGTTGTGGAACATTTCTTCATCAGTCACGACTCCACATTGGGAGTAGTTGCGGCAAGTAACTGCTCCATAGGTTTTTCCTACAGAGTACCGAATCGGATCTCATTCGCGCTTTAGCTGTTAATTGCGACATATTTTTCTGTATTTATTACACAGAAATGAATAAGTATAATACTGACATTTGTTTCAATTGAAAAATACAGAAAATATGTCGCAATTAACAGTTGAAGTGCAAATCAGATGTGATTTGGTACTTTGCAGGGGAAACCTACGGAGAGCACCATAACTCTCGGTACGGACGATGCGGGAGTATTCTGCAGAGTTACTTCCCGCAACTACGTTGGGCGCTAAATGTCAGAGGGTGAGAAAGATGCGCACAGCCCGGAATCGAACCGGGGATCTCTGGTTTACCACACCATCGCTCTACCTACTGAGCAAACCGGGCACAAATACACACTTATTAACCATAGTGATCACTTCATTCAACCAAAAATTCACAAGCTAGAAGTTATGCCAAATTATTACAGTCAACGTCACAGATTATGCTCTTGGCGACATTAGCGGACACAAATGTGTCCATCAATTTGATCAAATAAACAACGGAATCTGACAGACAACACTACGACGGCGCATGGAAAAATCATTATTCTGGTACTTGGAATCAAAATTGTGGATATTAAGATCAATATGTGAGGCGCTGACAGAACCTTTAACATGTTTTATCACGATAGCAGCTACAGGGATTGTTGGACGCATTTATTTAGAGAAACAAAAGATTACAACCCGCATTGGATAATATACTAAGTTACATTTTGTTCTAACGTACACCAACACAGAGGATTACATTTGCGACAATGTTGGATTCTGGATTGTGTGGACAGGTGACAAGAATCGGAGCTGGATAAGAACCGACAGACGTGATTCTGAATATGCGTGCTTGGTCTGTGGTTATTCTTCCAGATCATGTCATGCATGTTTTAATTTCACGTCATGTCAAAGCAGCACTATTGAACATACTGAATAACTTTAATATTCTACACCAGAATTAAAGTTCATTCATCGTCTGATGTGTAACTGATGAATTAAGGTAAGTTACTTGTATAAGACAACTTTTTCCTCAATAATGTTTATGCCCCACCACGATATTGGAGGGGGCATTTAGTGTTAGCCTTGTCCGTTCTTCAGTCCGTCACCAACCTAGTAACTCGTAAAACATTTAAACCGTAATAGCTACAGACCTGAAACTTGGTACATGTATGGTTGATTCGACCCCATGATCATGGATTATCTCCCCCTTTTCAAGTTAGAATTTTCCAATTTTGGCTTGTAGCTCGTAAAACTTTTAAACCCTAATAGCTACACACCTGAAACTTGGTATGTAGCTTCCTTATGATGAGTAGATTTTTAAAGTTTATTTTGATTCGACCCCTCGTCATGGATTATCTCCCCCTTTTTTAATTAGAATTTGAAAATTTTGCCTTGTAACTCGTAAAACTTTTGTAATAGCTACAGCACTGAAATTTGATATGTAGCTTCCTTATGATGAGTAGATGCGGAAAGTTTATTTCGATTTTTGATTCGAACCCCGTGTCATGGATTATCTCTCCCTTTTAGACACTGGAATTTTGCCTTGTTTACTATCAAAGCGATATGTGGGGTATCCGTGTTCTACGAACACGTTTTCTGGTTTAGTTATCTCCCTTTGTTTTTTCGCGCACTGATTTGTCCGGAGCATAACGCGAACACCCTTTGCAATATTTTTTATGAAACTTAACACATGCATAGGTCTCACGGGACAGTGCGGAGCTAGCGTTAAAGGTACATGCCCACTCAGTAGGCACAAAATGTTCTTTATGTCAGAGACATCATCGGATACATTTTCTGGCCAGATAAACAATCATTTACCATTACCCACGTATTGTTTGGCATTATTATACATTTTATATCGGAAGAAAATTTCCACATTGATATCAGGGACGATAACCGTGTTTCCTTAAAATGATAACGGATATTACTATTTATTCTCTGTATTTATTTGTTGATGTGCAAAGATCATACTTTATAATTTGTCAATATCTTTTTCAGTTGATGCATTTAATTAGTATAAATAATTATAAAATATCATGCCCCATTTGCACATGAAAATACCGATACCACCGCGCGTCACTATCAGTAAAATAAATATTACCAAATGATTATATCTGTATAGCGGGCACTCGTAATGTTTATAACTAGTGGAAAAGTGACAATTATACACTTATTTAATTCCCATAAAGAGCATTTTTAGCCTACTGAGTGGGCATGCACCTTTAAAAAGGGGTTGGACAATTTTTGTAGCGATTGCCTGCGGACAGTGCGATATAGTCTGCGCATTGACGTCCATCCGTAGTTCTTTTGCCGAGCCTGCTTGCGGAAAGCGAGACTTAGTGATCACAATGACGTCCGTGCATCAGTCCGTGCGTCAGTCCGTCCGAAATCGGTGTATGTTTTTAAATACCATATCCTAAGTCACATTGACTTGAAACATCAAATGCTTATTAGTCATCATCCATATATTCATTCTGTGTCCCACTCATGCGGCCCCTGTGCCCCAAGGTCAAGGTCAAATTACTTTGAAATTTGTGTTAAAGTTTTTGCATACCTTATATCTCCACAACACTTTCTCAGATTTGCTTCAAACTTCAGATAATTATTTATTATCATCCATATTTTCATATTATAGCCCACGCATGCGACCCACATGCCCAAGATCAAGGTCAAATGACTTTCAAATTTGCGCTAAAGCTTTTACATACCTTAATTTAAACTTCAAATAAATATACTCCGAGACCATCAAATGCCTCGGTGGGCTCGACATGCGGGCCATGGCCATCTGGTTTTTATTTACCGTAGGTTAGTTTTTGACATGCCTGCATGTGGACAGTGCGATATAGTTGTCACATTGGCCTACATACGTACGTACATCCATATGTACGTCACTTCGTGCGTTCATTTAAATTTGTTTTGATTTAAGGTTAAAGTTTGTAAAGGTACATGCCCACTCAGTAGACACAAACTGTTCTTTGTAGCAATTAAATAAGTGTATAATTGTTTCACTAGTCCACCAGTTCTAAAAATTACGTGTGCCCGCTATCCATATATAATCATTTAGTAATATTTCTTTTACTGATAATGACTAGCGGTGGTATCAATCTATTTTCATATTCAAATGAGGCATGATATTTTTTAATTATTTATGCTAATTAAAGGTACATACCCACTCAGTAGGCACAACAATTAAAGTTATGTGTATTCTTAGTTATTTGTAGGAATTAAGTAAGTGTATAATAAGTCACTATTCCACCAGTTATAAACATTAAGAGTGCCCTTTATATGGATATAATCATTTAGTAATGTTTACTTCACTGATAGTGACACGCGGTGATATCAGGCTATTTTCAGGCAAATGGGGCATGATATATTTTAATTACTTATACTAATTAAATGTGATCCCCTGAAAAAATAATGTTACCATCAGTTAACTCGAAACCGCAAAGCTCCAATAACAGTCAATGTGACATTGATTATAATTTACCTAACCACGACATCCAACCTGCTTCGCCTGCGAAATCTGACATTCCACCTCCAACAGCCCCAGGAATGATTCTACCATCTGGCAAAGTTAAATCAGTGTAGATATGACTACATTCAGATACAATGTGCGTACCGCAGATACAATGTGCATACTAATGTAGAATATTATTTTATAGTGTTTAGTATTACAGTAATCAATATAGTTTATGCTACATTATACATTATAGCAAATGACATAAACTCAATGCTTGACAATGGGATTATCCAGAACTACAGAAACAACCATTGTCGTTTTCTCGTGATAAGGGTACAAGTACTTATATGCGACCCCAAAGTTGTAAACATACAAAACTGATACACAACGGCTTAACCCGAATTTTAAAACGTGTCGTCTGCAATAGAGGACATTTATTGACTATTCACATATTTGTCATGTTAGTGTACTATGTAAAAAAAGCTAAGTATAAAATATTAAACCACTTTACGATTAACTATGCGACCTTCAATACAGGAGTGTATAATATCTTATTATACCACTAAAATTAAACCGTAGTGATAAAGTATAAGCTGTGTGTACAGGTAGTTAATCGCTTCACTGACCCAAAGTGAACGAGTTTCATCTGCTAGTATAAAAATATACTACACCAAGGATTAAAATCGTCCGATATGAAGGTATACAATGTATTAATCTAGGCGATGTGCTCGGCTCAACCTCTTGCGTTAGACTGATACACTATACCGCAGTGCGAGTGTCAGGCATTGATCTGATTGGTCAAAAGTTATCTAGGCAGAGTATATTTATAATAAAAAGTAAGTTTCAACTTCGTGATGTTAACTCAAGGGTGTTTTGAAAGAGAATAAAGAATTATTGGAAAAGTTGTGTATTTGTTCATATAAACATGTTCGGGCTAGTCGATATTACCTGTTTGGCTCTGAACTAATTTAATATTAGAAAACTGTTGTCTGCTTCAAATCACAGGTAAAACTACATTTCGATATAATTTCTCTAATGACCAGAGGCAAATTTGATTGGTTGACAGATAACGTCGTCTGTTACAGTGTCCGAATGGGTATTGCACAACATTGCGACAGCGTTACGCACCATTGAGTCACACGTTATGGTATTGCAGAAGCCCTATATATATGTTGCTCCTCTCTGCTCCTCTCGGCCGAGGTCCTTTAACATGGGGGAGATGGTACCTGAAGGGATACCCTGTACTACGGTACCTGAAGGGACACCATGTACTAATAATAACTGCTTCCATCGAAAAGGTGGACATACACACAGTTTACGCCAAAAACATTGATGCACCATGCATGCTCTTTGGTTATGTACGTATATGAATGGCACGCCCACCCGAAGGACTTCCTACTTCGAAATATGGGCCCGCTATTTTAACCTAATCATAACTACCACAAACAGAAAACTGCATATTAGAATGAATATATACAACCGAATTGTGTTGCCAAGGCAGTACTTAACACGCATTGAACATGTCATATTGGGGACTAACGATACTGGTCTTTATACATGTAACATTAGCCATGGCTAATTTGTAACTTGCAGTGTGTTGGTACCAGTGCATGATAAGCGGGGAGTTTTTGTACGACCGTTTTTAAAAAACGGTACGTATTATGTTTTACCGAGGGGCGGGCGGCTGACAGAAAAAGTGCATAGTTCGTGTACACAACTCCGAAATCGTTCAGTCGATCGATCTGAAACTATACACACGTCTTTTAGACATATTGAAGATGTGCACCTTGGTGTTTTTATGCCGAAGAAATATATTTTAACAAAAATATCGCCTTTTTAATGTAGCCATTTTTTCTACATTTTGCTATACAATTATATATACGGTATAGAGTTTGTGTACACAACTCCTCCGAAACCTTTCAGTCGATCGATCTGAAACTATACGCACGTCTTCTACACATATTGAAGATGTGCACTTTGGTGTTTTTATGCCGAAACAATATTTTTTAACAAGAATATCGCCGTTTTAACTTCTAAATTTTTCAATACAATTATATATACGGTATATAGTTTGTGTACACAATTCCTCGGAAACAGTTCAGTCGATCAATCTAAAACTATACGTGTACACGTCTTCGAGATGAAGAAATAATGCTATACAGTTTAAAATTCTCATTAATGTTTCTTGCCTTGGTGACAGCTTCACATTTCGGCATCTTAGCTGTCTGGCCCATATTCGACAGGCGTATTTTGTGACTTACGACACTATTGTTTATGTATGTAGTGTTATACAGAAAATTGGTGAAATTATAAACGTACTTCATCAGTAATTATAATGCTAGTACATGCAATATTTTTGGTCAAGGTCAAATGACTTAGAAATTTGCGTTAATGTTTTTGTCAAAATGTGGGTTAAACTGTTCACATACCTACTACTTCTACTACTACTACTACCTGCTATCATTCCTATTTAATTTTTTCTGCAGAATGTCCAGACTAACTTTATAAGAAATGCTGCTCAATTTGGTATTTGCGGACTCGTAGTGTTAACGGCTGGAACATGGTCATCATTAAAAGGATGACACCGCAACGTATTGATGAAAAATAACATTTACCCGATACCGCATGGGCGCCGCCATTACGCCAGACAAAATAATAGACCACGTAATCCCATACCCTGTAAAGGCCTAGTGTGCCTTTAGAGGTATGTTTATTTTGTTTGTTTCGTTTTCATTGTTAATACCCCCTTGCCGATAGGTTGTTGGTCCATGTCCGTACGTACATGCATGCGTGCCACACTGTGTATCTAGGGATGGTAATTTGTTATGCTTTGCAAACGATCTACGTCCGATCGCCCAATGTCAAGATCACTAATGCCTCGGTTACATATGATGCTGCCGCCGCACGGTTATGCGGCCTGCGGTCTGCGGTCTGCGGTCTGCGGTCTGCGGTGTGTAGATGCGATTTTCATACGACCGTTTTTAAAAAAAGGGTACGTATTATGTTTTACCGCGGGGCGGGCGGGCGGCTGACAGAAAAAGTGCATAGTTCGTGTACACATCTCCTCCAAAACCGTTCAGTCGATCGTTCTAAATCTATACACACGTCTTCTACACATATTGAAGATGTGCACCTTGGTGTTTTTATGCCGAAAAACTTATTGTTTAACAAAAATATCACGTTTTTAACTTAGCCACTTTTTCTACATTTTTCTATACAATTCTATATACGGTACAGAGTTCGTTTACACAACTCCTCCGAAACCGTTCAGTCGATCGTTCTGAAACTATATACACGTCTTCTACACATATTGAAGAGATGCACCTTTGTGTTTGTATGGTGAAAAGATTATTGTTTAAATATCACCTTTTTAACTTAGGCATTTTGTCTACATTTTTCTATTCAATTCTATATAGGGAACATAGTTTTTGTACACAACTCCTCCGAAACCGTTCATTTCTACATTGTTATATCCAATTATATATCATTTCTACTGTACACATCTCTGCCTAAATTAGTATACATGTTTAACACAAAGAGATGAAGAAATAATGCTATAGAGTTTCAAATTATCATTAATGTTTCTTGCCTCGGTGACAGCTTCACTTTTCTGCATCTTCGCTGACCGGCCCATATTCGACGGGCGTATTTTGTGACTTACGGAACACTTGTTACAAATCGTACGGCTTTGCGGGCTGCGGAAGCAGCGTTGACAAATGTTACCGGGTCCGCACGGCAATCTTAAAAGTCATGAGATCAAAATGCGTGAAAAGACCGCAAGATGCTAGTTAACAAACCGCGAGGCGCCTTCAGGGCAACCGCAAGACAATCGCAATGCGCTCGCACGATTGTTGCGGCCACCGCGAAGTTGTCGTGGCGGGTGTATAAGACTATATTTAGGAACATTGCACGACCATCTGACGGAGGCCGCAAGACCACCGTGAGGTGACAGTAAGGAGGATTCACGGTTGTTGCGTGCAGCACGATTTTCTAGGCACACCAGACATGGTAAAAACCGTGAGGTGACCTTGTTTCTCTTACTTTATACTGGTTTCTAAACATAAACAGGATCATTTAATACTCGTTTTACCATCACTGTGTTATTCACCTGTGACCGAGGACAGTTACCATTTATTTTCAAATTATCTATTTCACGCATTGTGACAGTAGGCATTGAATTATACAATGGAACATCTGTAAACCGGACACACTGGGGATCTCCCAGGGTGTCCGGTTTAGTGATATTCCACAATGGGCTTGGGCTACAAGTTACCACAACATTGGTTACAGCCCTTACCCAAGTATGTCAACAATACATCAATGTAACAGCAATGGTGATAAGCATACAGGTATATGTACATGGGTACATACCAATAATCATGCGGTTTATATATATATATGTATATGCACAATGTACGAAAAGAAAAATCGGATAAAAACAGAGAGTAAAGAAAGTGAGAGAGGAGATTGGGAGAAAGAATGAAAGAGTCACAACGTAACAACGTCCTCTACAACTTTACTACATTCGCAGTAGGAAGTTTCTCTGATATGGTTATTGCAAAGATCACAATTAAAACTGCTACATTTATTTCGAATTCTTGCATGCATAACTGAAAACAATCGATCTCCTCTAAATAGTATGGTGGTATATTATATTGAGTACATAGTTGTTGGGCGCATGGTTTCTTGAAGTGTCTAAGACTATCTACATTTCTCAGCAACTCAGTTTTACTGAAGATGGTATAAACGATTGTGTGTATACTTCCAGTCGTGTAGTGGGGAAATTTAAATCAAATTGATTTCTAAGATTGTAACAAGATATATTATTAACAGTGGGTGGAATCAGGTTAGAAATATAACTAGGTACTTGATTATTGTTGGCTTTGTACATGATCGAAAGCTTTTGAATACTACGTCGAACAGATAGAAGTTGCCATCCATCTTTTTGCCTCAAGTTGTCGAGTGATACTGACCGTGTTAAGCCTGTTACTATTCTCGCGGCTTAATTCTGATTTTTATTCAACGAATCATTTTCATATTCTGTACACCCATCCCAGACTGATGAAGCATATTCTAGCATAGGTCTCATATAAGATATAGTTATTTGGTTTAAAGATTGTCTGCTTATCTTAAATTTTAGGTTACGCATTATTCCCAATACTCTCGTAGTCGAATTAATTATATGTTGTATGTGTGTATGCCATTTTCCGTTATTGCTCAGTGTTAAACCAAGATGCTTATGATCGTCAACAAAGGTTATGGACGTGTTCTGAAATATTAAGTTTAAGGGTAAATGTTAAAGTTAAGATAAAGTTGTCTTAATGTTAGAAGCATCGCTTCAGTCTTGTTCGGATTTATACTAACCAACCATTGTTTAGCCCAATCAGAAATCATTAGCAGGTCATGATTTATTATGCCTTCTAGATCATAAGCATGTGTTGAAGAAAAGGACAGAGACCTGTCGTCAGCAAATAATCGTACAATACTTAATAGATGGTCAGTTATGTAGTTGACATATAGTACATAGTAATGGGCCGAGTACCAAACCTTGTGGTACGCCAGCAGTAACTAATCTGGTATCTGAGGCTGTGGACCGTATTGATACGGACTGTTTCCTGTTCGACAAGTTATTTTCGATCCAGTGTAAAATGCAACCATTTAATCCATTGTAGATTGTCGTTCATCAAATGCCTGACATATTTGATGGTGAATGTCTATAAGTTGATATTCTTTTGAATGGCCTGGTAAAAAAACAGATTGCCTGTTATAAATCAATTGTTGTGAGTGCAAGTGATTATAAATATCATTCTCTCCATTACCTTACCTAGATAATTAAATAATTTGAAGGCGTCTGTGGACACCCCTTTTTAAATAGAGGAATTACACTTGCTAATGTCCACGCCATTGGAAATTGACATTCACTGACAGATCTATTGAAGGGGATCGCCAGAGGTTTTGAGACAGATGTAATAGTTCCTTTTAACATTATATGACTAATTAGGTCGTATCCACAAGCTTTATTAGTTTGCAAAATTCGTATGATATCTCTAACCTCAGATTCATTTATATTAATCGTATCAGGAACTTGGTTAGTTTTTAATTCAGACGGTGGTAAAGTAGAGTTATTATCATCAACAGTTGATATTGAAACGAACAAGTTGTTAAGACAGTTTGCTTTTTCGGCATCAGACAAATATAAATGTTCGCTGTTACCGTCATTGGTTTTTAAACAGTCAGTGGTGTAACTGATTTCAGTTACGTTTGAAATAACCTGATACAATTATGTCTTATAGTTGTGTAAGATTTGCCTCCCTTCCGTTGTCAAATTGTAGATAACCTGTATCAGTTATTTTCAGTATCTATCCTTTTCTACACAATTTAAAAGGGAGGTAACACAAAATCAATTGTTGACTTAACTATAGTTTATAGCGTGGTGTTAATTCCCTTGTTCATTTTGATACCACTTTGTATTATATCTTACGACTAATACCATGATCATGATAATTTACGTGAATAAATACATCAGAATAGGGGCATTTAGAAAAAATACAAACGATACACACTGTTCCCAGTTTTGCTGCCGACAAACATTTGGCCATTAAACACATTAAATCTTAAAAATATATAAATGTAAGTAGTTTTTCATCGTGGTGTCCAGCACTAGTCCATTATCTAATCAGTTCTAGAACGCTTTGCCCACCATGTTCACAGTACATGGAGTGGGTCCAACATCATACTCGTGACGACCATGATGCATATTTTGGCATGCGGACACTGTATCTGTCTATATATGTGACTGTGACTGGAGAAATGGGGCTTATGGGTATTACGACCACTTCAGATCAAGATCAGCCTCTGCAGATAATGATCTGTACTGTTCGCCATTCCGCCAATGAAACACCCACCCTGCTTATACCAAGCAAACCATTACCAGCTACATCAGTGTTTAGTTATTTCTTCAAGCTACATTTACCCAAAAATCACAGAACGATGACTAGCATGAGTCAAATAACCCAAATAGAACAGCCATTGTACATCATGTACATGTTTTCAGAAAATCACGAATACATTGCTCACAGCACATGGGGTTGGTACAACTCTATACCGAGTTGGTTAAGACACGCATTCATGATCATAATGAACACACCTGGGATTTACATATGCCAACACATTTAAATTTTCGTTATGTTTCTGATACTGTGCATGCAATTCCCAATTATCATGTATAATTTGGCAGACATGCACTATATTAGAATAACCCCTGACAGTTATTTCGAATAACTTCCTCAAGTAATGTTCACATTCAACAAAGTTCGTATTTGTTTTTGACAAACATAACCTCTACCAGTTATGTGTAATAACTGTCTCACGTTATCTTGAAAAATAGCCCATAGCTGGGTTTCACATAATTATGCGCATAACATGTAGATATACACATGATTGACACACATATCGAGTTATCTTCATGATGTTGCACATGCAGTTTCCATTTACCATGGCAGGCATGCACTATATTAGAATAACCCGCGACTGCTATTTCGAATAACTTCCTCAAGCTATGTAACAAAGTTCGTATTTTATTTTGACAAACATAACCTCTACCAGTTATGTGTAATAACTGTCTCACGTTATCTTGAAAAACAACCCATAGCTGGGTTTCACATATGTGCATAACATGTAACATATGTGCATAACATGTAGATATACACATGACTGACACACATGTCGAGTTATCTTCATGATGTTGTACATGCAATTTCCATAATTATATCATGGCAGGCATGCACTATGTTTGAATAACCCCTGACAGTTACTTCGAATAACTTCCTCAAGTGATGTTGACATTCAACAAAGTTTATATTTGTTTTGACAAAGATAACCTATACCAGTTATGTGTAATAACTGTCTCACGTTATCTTGAAAAACAATCCATAGCTGGTTTTCACACATGCGCATAACATGTAGATATACACATGACTGACAGACATGTTGAGTTATCTTCATGATGTTGTACATGCAATTTGCATTTTCAGGGCTAGGAGAACGCTTGTCAGTTATTTTGAATATAACTTCAAGTTATGTTGACATTCAACACAGTTGACAATCAACACAAATAACCTATGCCAGTTATGTGTAATCACGTCCTCAAGTTATAATCAGAAAAACAACCATACGACCATGGTGACTAGCATCAGTCGAGTAACCAAAATCGAGGAGGTGTCATCATGATCATAGATAGTACACACCATGTACATGTTGTAAGAAAACAATGTTATTAAAAGTATAAATAGCTTCGGCAGTTGTTTTCGCTAGTGCGAAGTTCGTAAAATGGTCGGTGTAACACGGAATTCCAACAAGCTTCACAACGATCAGGGCGCACATTTTGAATCGAAAACTATCAAGGAACTCTGTCATCTTACCGGCATTAAAAAAACGCGAACTACAGATTACCATCCTATGGGCAATGGCCAGACAGAAAGATACAACAGCACTCTACTGAATATGTTAGGAACTTTGGAACAATCTCAGAAATCAGACTGGAAGAAATATTTACCATCACTTGTATATGCATATAACTACACGCGGCACCAGACAACAAAGATGTCGCCATTTGAATTGATGTTCGGACGAAAGCCAAAACTACCGATAGGTACCGTATTCGATGCAGTATATGTAGGCGCATCATCGCCAAAAAATACCAGAGAATACATTGATGGATTGAAAGATAAGATGGAGACTACACAGAAGTTGGTCAAGAAATATACAGAAGAGTCTCAGAAGAAGCAGAAGGATCAATTTGACAGGAAAGCTAAGGTTTCCAAGATCTCAGTGGGAGATAAGGTCCTAGTGAAGATTCTAGCTTATGACGGCAAACACAAAATAGCGGACAAATTTGAGGAAGAGATATACACGGTTACAGACCAAACGCGGAATGAGATACCAGTATTCAAGATCAGGTCTCCGCAAGGAGCGACAATGACTTTGCACAGGAATCATCTGCTGCTGATAGATACCAAAGAAACCGGAGATGGGACTGCAAATAACGGAGAAAGCGACGTTAAACAACGACCAACACCAAAGCCCCGAAAAACTTTGAAAAAGTCAGTTGTACAACAAGCGGAAGCGACAAAGGATGCATCCGAAGAGAAAGGTAGATCCGACTCACTACCTTTTGAGAATAAGTATATGGATACAGAGTCTGAAGAGAAAGGTGTTGAATATGCAGAAACTGCATATATCCATGGGGACGCCCATGAACATGTGAAAGAATTAGAGGTTCCAAGTGGAGGAATAATGGAAGTTGAAGTTCCAAGTGTAGGAAAAATGGAAGTAGAAGTATCTAGTGGAGGAACACCTGACGTAGAGGTTCCAAGTGGAGGAACAGATGAAGTAGAGGTTCTAGATGAGGGAACAGATGTAAACGATGATTCTGATGCAGAGGTCGAGATAGCGTTCGCGAATGTAGAACCCGGTACACCAATAGATGAACCAGGACACGGTGATGAAACCACAGTAAAAGAAGTAGATAGGGGACAGGAAGTGTTAGAAACCCCTCACATTACCATAGCAACAAGTGAAAACGAAAATCAATCGCAGGAAGGAACTAGGAAGAAGTCGGAGAAAGTACCGAATGTGACCAAACGACCTATAGCAGATACAACAATGAGACGGTCGGAGAGAACCAAGAAGAAGCCAGACCGATACCGAGACTACCAGATAAATCAGATGATAGCTAGACCATATGAGCAAAATGCAAGCGGTGGAAACCTTGATCACCTCGGGGATACTGAGTCAGTTGGATCAGGACGTAGCATATAAGATGCTCAGGGATATCATGGAGAAGTAGAGAAGTTTTAATGTTTTTATAGAAAATAAAGGAGAAAAAGACAAAATAACAGACCATACCAGACCAGTGTATCCAATCTCCGGATGCTTAAGCGACAGTATTGGAGCACGTGCCGAATAAGAAAATGACGAGACGTTCATTTTTTTGGCAGGGGAAGAGTGTACATATTAGTTCTGTACATGCTATGTAACTAAATGTCTTTTAAATCAGCTGGCTCATTGGGGCTACGTTGATTTCCAGCATTGTAAATATTCCAATATGGCGGGAATTAGAAACCTTACGGACTACTGATTAATTGTGCACATTCCTATATCATATGGCACGTCTCTTTTACAACCTCTAACCATTTAAAGTTCTAACCGGCATGACTACCACCATGCAGCACAGCACCGTGTGAAAGGGGGAGACAGACAGTTAATTACATCCAGGTCCATTAACTTGGTAAGTTTGTAATCATGCCTAGGAGTAGTATATAGGGAGGCAGTTCATTACCGCGACCCAGGGTATCAGAATTAGCCCAAGCCTAGACCCCCAAGAGGGTAAAATTGGGTCATAATTTCCCATAATTAAGCAAGATAAAACTACCTCCCACCTATGACAGAGGTTATTATAAAATCCGTAGCAAAATTGAGGACGTTTTCAACTACCCCGCCAGTAGCATGGGGGTTCTGGCTCACTTTTATAGGAGCGCAAAAACCCCGCCGACAACCATGTTTTCGACAACCACAATCCATAGAAAACTACAGCAAACGTTTCTGCAACCAAATTCTAACTATTTGTAGTACTTTATAGGAGTGTAAAAATCGCTCCGACAACAACGGTTTTCGGCAACCATTGATACCGCGACCCGGGGTTAAAATCCGTGGCAAATCTGTACTGGTTTCAACTACCATGTTTCAACTACCCGCCTATAGTAGTTCCAAATACCATTGCGATAGACACCAACAGACAAACCTTTTTTTCGTCGAATTTCGGTAGTAGAAACTCGGATTTTTTCTAGGAAAATTTTTCCAATTGAACATATAATTTCAACTACATATAGTTCAATTACTTCTCAAAAATGCAAGAAACGAAAAAGTTCGCAATCGCAAAAGACATGGGAATACGCTCTGTAGGAGAGAGGACGGACAAACACGTACTACTACAAAATATATACGACAACAATTTGGCAAGCGACATAGGCAAAGTCTGCTACACCCCAACGATAGAAGTTCCGGAGGGAACGGAAAATCTTGCACAAGGGGAGGGAATTCGTACACATTTGGAACCAGTTTCCGAAGTATTTGTAGACGACATGTATGTCTGGACACTATTGGCTGCAGACCAAGTCTCCACCACAAAAGCAGGGTCTCGATTTGTATCCGCGGCGGGCCCAGTTGCAAAAACAATTATTTCCAACATTCGAGCCCACGCACACGTGGCTGAGCTGCCAGGTAGCATGCACGTACGCATAGTATCTACATCTAGGTATTCCGGAGACACAACCACGCTGTACAGAAGAACATGTACCACAATTTTGGAGACGGACAGCACCGTTCTAGACGTATTCGAGAGAAAACATCCAACAAAACCGGAACCAGAAGCTATAGTAGTGGCAAAACTAGACGTTGCCGATATAGAAATAGGAGATCTTTTCGAAAAACTCCCCCGCTTTCTAGAAAGCCTTCGACTAGACGGTATAGGATTGTATGCAATAGATTGTACGAGAGACTACGCAGGCACACTAGATAGAGAATGTTTGTCCAACCACCTGCAAAACACATGGGAAGAAGAAGAGTGTAGTATTCTAGACAATGTAGACAGTGTGGGAAACAATTGTATGTCCCTTCTTGTTCCAAAACCCCCTATAGGATCCCTATGGAGAGGAAAATTCTACAACAAGTTTGTATGCCAGATGGAATGTGCAGGCGTCCTCGACAGTATGGGGAACAACGTGGCAAACTACTGCGATTGTCCAGATTCTTAGACTAGGAAAAACATTTGCGCACCCACTGGTACAACAAAAGGGTATATGTAGGATAGAGGTTTCTCTATATGGCATAGAGGCAGCAGATATTTCTATAGATCTTGCGAAACAAGCGATACAACACATACAGAAAATGGGGGATCCGGAGGACGAGAAGCTTTTTTGGGAACAACCGCTCGAGAAACAGTGGAAAGCACTAGCTTCTGCTATACATTGCAACCTTGTTCTACTCTCGAAACAGACGAAAACACTGTACGCCATATATTGGGGACACTCCGGGACGCGACGGCTGTGTGGAGTATACAAAACGTACCAAGACCAAGATATACATACGTTGGAGGAGACATACCTGCCTCTGTGGGTATCTGCATTTGGATTTGTAGGCCTTCCTATACACGCGGTAGTGTTGGACCAGGACGAAGATGGAGTAGGTACGACTTTGCAAACATATAGAAAAACAGAAGGTGGAACATATCTAGCGAGAAGCAAGGCACCGCTTGCGCGACATGCAAAGGAATTTCCAGAACCTCGCGATGGCATTCGCCCACTAGTGGATACAGAGTTTGTACGGTGGCAATGGAATCGGAAGTTTTGGCACGGCGATAGAACAGGTATACCGTTTGTTTTCCGATAGAGAAGGTGGAGACTACCAGAGAAACCTGCCTACTATCCACGCGGGACAGAGTTGCACGACTGGCGGAAGAGAAATTGTTGCTGGAGGAGAACAATTGGCGCGTATCTGTGGAAAGAGAACGGGGAACGGCAATGGAAAGAAAACGTTTGGAGTGGGAAGAGATAGTTCTACGACAGAAAGAGGCGAGAGAGCTGTTGGAGGATAGGCCAACCTAGGCCAACTAGTAGACAACCTAGGCCAACCGCCAGTATGCCCGGGCAGACGGTAGAAAATACAAAACCGATCACCACAAGTTTCAAAATAGTAGTCAAAAATATTCTAGAAGGTCTATACACGGTTTTGTATTTTCTACCGTCTGCCCGGGCATACTGGCGGTTGGTCTAGGTTGTCTACTAGTTGGCCTAGGTTGACTACTAGTTGGCCTAGGTCGGCTACTAGTTGGCCTGGGTTTGCCTAGTTTTCTTGTTGTACAGTGGGCAAATATATATATGTATATATAGCTTGTCTATTTTTGCGCCTACAAACAAAAAATGCCACAAAAACGAAATTTATCCGAGCAGGATATAGAAGATATTCGCAATCTTCGAGGTGTCGAGTCTGCGGACGACACGAAGAAAAAATATGGGATCGGTACCACTCGTCTTCGAAGAATATGGGACGCCGTCGATGCGGAACGTAGTACAAAGCCCGAAGAACAAGAAACTACTACCCCCGTAGTGCACAGGGTGACCACACCTGGTTCCACCGAGTTTCCCACGGCTCTACTAGAAAATCTGCAAAACGCCAGCTCGTTCGGAGAATCGACTAAATTTGAAACAAATTTGTCCGACATGGAGAGACGCCTGGAGAACCGGTTGGATACACTGGAACGCAGGCTGTTGGACGCAATTTCCGACGATGCCAGCCGTTTTGGAAAAACTATCGATTCCGAGTGTCCGAAGAAAGACGAGCAGGAGGTACACGACATTTGGAAAACCGTAGAGAATGCGAAGTGGTGGCTCGGGGTTCTCGTGGTGGCGTACGCGGTCTGCAAACCACTGTTCCCATTCGTGTCCCTAGAGTCTTGTAGAATCTGGAAGAATGGAGATCCCGACGCCCAGTTCGCGCACCCCTCCAAACAGTCCGCCAAACCGGAGGAAAAAAAGAAATCTCCTAGCGAGTCCATACGCCTTGGCGACCCTTTCTACATGGAGTAGCTCTTTGTGTTGCATAGTTGTTTTGTTTGGGGGGGGGGGGTTTGGGGGGGGGGGGGTCTACAAGGCTGGCAACATGGATACCCGCATTTCCTTGTTCTTTGTTTTTGTCGCGCCTAGTTGTAGTGTTCGTTGTAGAATCGGTCTTTCCAGACGTTTGGGATTTGCAAACAATTGGGCCTCCACGAATGCGTTCGAACAGTACAATTCCTTTCCTATTTCCAAGATGTACCTTTCCTTCCCGCGATACAGGTGCTCTCTATATCCCGATATTCGGAATTCTGTGTCTACTGGTAGGGTTTCTAGTTTCTCGCATAGTGCCCACTTCTTGTCTAGCAGATATTCCATCTTGTCGAAATATTCTACCGAATTGTCTGCTTGTGTACACGTTTGTTTTCTAGCTGTTTCCTCCTCTTCTAGTATATCCAACCGCTTGGCAAATCCTTTCGGAGCTACAATCTCTCCTAGTATTGCTCTACGGTATCCGTGTTGCCCAAAGGTTTGTCGAATCCTTCTAGTCGAAACTCTAGTGGAAAGTGGACGTCTCCACACAAGTAGAATGAAGCTGTTCGAGGTGTGTTTCCAGAAATTTCTGTATATTTTGCTAGTATTTTTGGAGTGGATATCGCGGCTGCAAGTGTTTTTGGAGCCCAACATAGCATCGCTGTCTGCCCTATTTCCACACCTGGATGCTCTTCTCCGTCGTCTGTTTTTGCTCGAATTGCTAGAATTGTGCCAGCAAATACCCTGTTTGCCGTTTCTGGTAGAATTTGGAACCCCAACACCTCTATCTTGGCCGGTACAAAGGGCTTGGCCTTGTCTACCCACATGTCTAGAAGTTTTGTAGATTTCTTGTGCGTGCGAAACTCGTGTGCTGCATCTAGTAGAGATTCTCGTAGTATATCTATCTTGGTTTCCAATGCGGTTTTTCTAGCAAAAATATCCTCCAACAGCTCTCTCGCCTCTTTCTGTCGTAGAACTATCTCTTCCCACTCCAAACGTTTTCTTTCCATTGCCGTTCCCCGTTCTCTTTCCACAGATACGCGCCAATTGTTCTCCTCCAGCAACAATTTCTCTTCCGCCAGTCGTGCAACTCTGTCCCGCGTGGATAGTAGGCAGGTTTCTCTGGTAGTCTCCACCTTCTCTATCGGAAACGGTATACCTGTTCTATCGCCGTGCCAAAACCTTCCGATTCCATTGCCACCGTACAAACTCTGTATCCACTATGGGTGCGAATGCCATCGCGAGGTTCTGGAAATTCCTTTGCATGTCGCGCAAGCGGTGCCTTGCTTCTCGCTAGATATGTTCCACCTTCTGTTTTTCTATATGTTTGCAAAGTCGTACCTACTCCATCTTCGTCCTGGTCCAACACTACCGCGTGTATAGGAAGGCCTACAAATCCAAATGCAGATACCCACAGAGGCAGGTATGTCTCCTCCAACGTACGTATATCGTTGGTCTTGGTACGTTTTGTATACTCCACACAGCCGTCGCGTCCCGGAGTGTCCCCAATATATGGCGTACAGTGTTTTCGTCTGTTTCGAGAGTAGAACAAGGTTGCAATGTATAGCAGAAGCTAGTGCTTTCCACTGTTTCTCGAGCGGTTGTTCCCAAAAAAGCTTCTCGTCCTCCGGATCCCCCACCCCCATTTTCTGTATGTGTTGTATCGCTTGTTTCGCAAGATCTATAGAAATATCTGCTGCCTCTATGCCATATAGAGAAACCTCTATCCTACATATACCCTTTTGTTGTACCAGTGGGTGCGCAAATGTTTTTCCTAGTCTAGAATCTGGACAATCGCAGTAGTTTGCCACGTTGTTCCCCATACTGTCGAGGACGCCTGCACATTCCATCTGGCATACAAACTTGTTGTAGAATTTTCCTCTCCATAGGGATCCTATAGGGGGTTTTGGAACAAGAAGGGACATACAATTGTTTCCCACACTGTCTACATTGTCTAGACTACACTCTTCTTCTTCCCATGTGTTTTGCAGGTGGTTGGACAAACATTCTCTATCTAGTGTGCCTGCGTAGTCTCTCGTACAATCTATTGCATACAATCCTATACCGTCTAGTCGAAGGCTTTCTAGAAAGCGGGGGAGTTTTTCGAAAAGATCTCCTATTTCTATATCGGCAACGTCTAGTTTTGCCACTACTATAGCTTCTGGTTCCGGTTTTGTTGGATGTTTTCTCTCGAATACGTCTAGAACGGTGCTGTCCGTCTCCAAAATTGTGGTACATGTTCTTCTGTACAGCGTGGTTGTGTCTCCGGAATACCTAGATGTAGATACTATGCGTACGTGCATGCTACCTGGCAGCTCGGCCACGTGTGCGTGAGGGCCTCGAATGTTGGAAATAATTGTTTTTGCAACTGGGCCCGCCGCGGATACAAATCGAGACCCTGCTTTTGTGGTGGAGACTTGGTCTGCAGCCAATAGTGTCCAGACATACATGTCGTCTACAAATACTTCGGAAACTGGTTCCAAATGTGTACGAATTCCCTCCCCTTGTGCAAGATTTTCCGTTCCCTCCGGAACTTCTATCGTTGGGGTGTAGCAGACTTTGCCTATGTCGCTTGCCAAATTGTTGTCGTATATATTTTGTAGTAGTACGTGTTTGTCCGTCCTCTCTCCTACAGAGCGTATTCCCATGTCTTTTGCGGTTGCGAACTTTTTCGTTTCTTGCATTTTTGAGAAGTAGTTGAACTATATGTAGTTGAAATTATATGTTCAATTGGAAAAATTTTCCTAGAAAAAATCCGAGTTTCTACTACCGAAATTCGACAAAAAAAAGGTTTGTCTGTTGGTGTCTATCGCAATGGTATTTGGAACTACTATAGGCGGGTAGTTGAAACATGGTAGTTGAAACCAGTACAGATTTGCCACGGATTTTAACGATCTCATTGAAATTAATTTTGTAAAATAATTATTTTCTCATAAATTTCCTCGTGGTGATATTATAGGGGGTTGCAAATTTATGAATTTGCTGTCGGGAGATAATTTCCTCGTTTACCAATTTTTGATTTTTCGGGGGTGGTGGGAGTAGTATATGGGGGTGGAAATGATGCCACCGTAGGTGGTATCATTTTGACTCCCTATATATTACTCTAGGTCTCCAATAGGTTTCAGTTAATGCAATGACACTTTTGTCCTAAGTATTATGTCTTATGTGTTAATACACATATATATTAGTACATATGTCTTATGTGTATTACAGCGTTGAAATTGCAACAACAACGTTTCAGTACATATCAAGTCATGCTATTCCATAATCCAAGGATAAGTATAATAAGCTATATTCTGTAATTACACCGACCTTAAATGACCTTACCTGTTGACATGCAGTTAAACACAAATAATAATGTATCTATGTATGACCACTACATCGGGTATTACAGCCGGTCCATCATAATATAATACAATTGTACATGTTATGCTGATTGTTATTACGGGAGTGTCATATTGTTTATTACAGCGTGTGGTAACTACATACTGATCACCACTCCGACACTGTATTGACTCTATGCTCACGCAATCATGTTATTAAAAGTATCGAACATGGCATCCACTTAGTCATTACTGTCGCCCTAACCAAGGGAGGTAATGGCGGGTAGATTACACTTATATGTTATGGTATGCTACAATAGGCGTCACCTTTTGTCACAACGTCATAAATGCGCCTTTTATTTTAACAATTGCAAAAGTTAATCGAAAAGATTCAGATCACGCATTCGATGAACTAAATAATATTAAAGTTATACAATGTGTATTTTGCAGTCTTTCTTGTGAAATACAATGTGTGGGATCCGTGTAGAAAATGAATGAAAAACTGCGCATTTTACAATGACTTCTGAAAATGTCACACTTTACAAATTACTTCGCGAATGTGCATATTTTAAAGATACCATAGTTTGTGTGATGCTAAATATTTGGTGATTTATATAGAACGGTAATTATATTGTAACTACAAAATGTGTTTTAACTCCTTTTTAGTAGTGTACATTTTGTGGCGGTCGCACATTAAAGGTACATGCCCACTCAGTAGGCACACATATTCCTTAAATCAGAGACGTCATTTGATACATTTTCTTGCAAAATAAACTTTCATTCACCATTACACACGTATTGATTGGCATTAATATACATTTTATATCGGATGTACCTTTCCACACAGATATCAGGGGCAATAACCGTATTTGTTTAGTATGTTAACGGACATTACTAGTTATAATCTTCATATATTTTTGATGTGCAATTATCATAATTTATGCTCGTATAATCTGTAGAAAAAAAAATTCCGGTGACGCATTTAATTAGTATACATAATTAACAAGAGTTGTCAGAAGACAACGAAGCTCGTCTGTTGGCAGCCTTCACTCAAACTTGGCAAAGTTGCATACAAAAATATGAATATTATATAACTTGACCTTGGGTTAAGGGGCGTGCGGTGGACCTTCACATTGGGGTCAGTGGTGCAAGGTGGGTCGTGGATTTGCTATAGCATAATATAGCATATGAAGATTAATGCATGTATGAAATATCAATGCGCTACCTGAAAACAGAAGTAAAACACAATTTAACCCAACGTTAAGCTTATGAACGCACTAAGTTGGTGATTTTCTACAGCATGATAGCTATTCACATGAGGAATGCATGTATGAATGTGCTAAGATTGTGACCTTGACCTTGGGGAAAGGGGTGGGGTGGGCATAGATTTGCTGTAGAACAATAGAGGATCATCACATGAATGCATGTATAACATATCAAGGCGTTCCCTGTAAATAAACAGAAGTTACACAACATTTATCCCAACGTTAAGTTTATGAACATGCTAAGTTTGTGACCTTGACCTTGGGGTAAGGGTTGGGTGGTGGGTTGTGGAAATAGTATGATAGAGGGTCATCAGAGGAATGCATGTATGAAATATCAAGGTGTTCCATGAAAGGAAACAGATCAAGGCGTTCCATGAAAGGAAACAGATGTTACAAGACATTTACCCCAACGTTAAGTTTATGAATGTGCTAAGTTTGTGACCTTGACCTTGAGGAAAGGGATGGGGGTGGGTCATTGATTTGCTATAGCACGATAGAGTATCATCAGATGAATGCCTACATGAAATATCAAGGCGTTCCCTGTAAAGAAACGGAAGTTATACAAATACATTTACTGCAACGATAAGTTTATGATTTTGATTTTGGGGAAAGGGGTGGGTGGTGGGTGGGGGGGGGAGTCATGGACGTCCTGTAGCTCAATAGAGGATCATCAGATGAATGCATGTATGAAATATGAAAACGTTCCCTGTAAGGAAACAGAAGTTACACAACATTTACACCAACGTTAAGTTTATGAACATGCTAAGATTGTCACCTTGACCTTGGGGTAAGGGTTGAGTGTTGGGTTGTGGGTTTGCTACAGCATGCTAGAGGGTCATCTGAGGAATGCATGTATGAAATATCAAGGCGTTCCATGACAGGAAACAGTAGTTATAAAACATTTACCCCGTTAATATTATGAATTTGCAAAGTTTGTGACTTGAACCTGGGGTAAGGGGTGCGCGGTCGGTCATGGCTTTGCTATATCACGATAGAGTGGCATCAGATGAATGCATGTATGGAATATCAAGGCGTTCCATGAAAGGAAACAGATGTTATAAGGTATTTACCAACGATAAGTTTATGAATGTGCTATGTTTGTGACCTTGACGTTGGGGAAAGGGGTACGGTGTAGGTCATGGATTTACATTAGCACGATAGAGTATCATCAGATGAATGCATGTATGAAATATCAAGGCGGTCCATGAAAGGAAACAGATGTTATAAGGTATTTACCCCAACGATAAGTTTATAAATGTGCTATGTTTGTGACCTTGACCTTGGGGAAAGGGGTGGGGGGTAGGTCATGAATTTGCTATAGCACGATAGAGTATCATCAGATGAATGCATGTATGAAATATCAAGGCGGTCCCTGTAAAGAAACAGAAGTTATGAAAATACATTTACTCCAACGTTAAGTTTATGAACATGCTAAGATTGTGACCTTGGTCTTGGGGTAAGTGTTGGGTGGTGGGTTGTGGATATGCTACAGCATGATAGAGTATCATCAGATGAATGCATGTATGAACTATGAAGGCGTTCCATGAAAGGAAACATATGCTATAAGACATTTACCCCAACGTTAAGTTGATGAATGTGCTAAGTTTGTGACCTTGACCTTGGGGAAAGGGGTTGGAGGTGGGTCATGGATTTTCGATAGTACAATAGAGTATCATCAGATGAATGTATGTGTGAAATGTTAAGGTATTCCCTGTAAATAAACAGAAGTTACACAACATTTACCCCAACGTTAAGTTTATGAATGTGCTAGGTTTGTGATCTTGACCTTGGGTGGGGTAAGGGTTGGGTGGTGAGCCTTGTATTTGCTACAGGATGATAGAGGGTCATCTGAGGAATGCATGTATGAAATATGAAGGCGTTCCATGAAACAAAACAGATGTTATAAGACATTTACTCCAACGTTAAGTTTATGAATGTGCTAAGTTCGTGACCTTGACCTTGTGGTAAGGGATGGGCGGTGGGTCAATGATTTCCTACAACACGTTAGATTATCATCAGATGAATCCATGTATGAAATATGAAGGCGGTCCCTGTAAATAAACAGAAGTTACACAACATTTACCCCAACGTTAAGTTTATGAACATGCGAAGTTGGTGACCTCGACCTTGGGGTAAACGTTTGGTGGTGGATCGTGGATTTGAAACAGCATGATAGAGGGTCATCAGATGTATGCATGTATGAAATATGAAGGCATTCCCTGTAAATAAACAGAAGTTACACAACATTTACCACAACGTTAAGTTTATGAACATGTTTTTGACCTTGGCCTTTGGGTAAGGGTTGGGTGGTGGGTCGTGGATTTGATACAGTATGATAGAGGGTCATCTAAGGAATGCAAGTATGAAATATCAAGGTGTTCCATGAAAGGGAACAGATGTTATAAGACATTTACCCCGTTAAACCCCTCCCAAACGTTATGTTTATGAATGTGCTAGTTTGTGACCATTGACTTGTATGGTGGTTGAAAGGGAAGTGTCATGGTTGATTTGCTACAGCATAGACAGCATAGAGGGTCATCTGAGAAATGCATGTATGAAATATTAAGGCGTTCCATGAAAGGAAACAGATGTTATAAGAAATTTACCCCAACGTTAAGTTTATGAAAATGCTAAGTTTGTGACCTTGACCTTGTGGTAAGAGATGGGCGGTGGGTCATTTATTTGCTATAGAACGATAGAGTATCATCAGATGATAGAGGGTCGTCTGAGGAATGCATGAAATAACAATGTGTTCCATGAAAGGAAACATAATTTATAAGACATTTACTCCAACGTTAAGTTTGTGGACGACGCCGACGCCGACGAGACACCGACGCCGACGCCGACGCCGACGCCGCCGGGGGTATGCCATAAGCTCTTCTGCACTTCGTGAATGCGAGCTAAAAAATGTCATGCCTCATTTGCATATGAAAATGGCCTGATACCAACGCGCATCACTATCAGTAAAATAAATATTACTAAATGATTATACCTGTATAGCGGCCACTCGTAACCTTTGGAACTGGTAGAATAGTGGCACAATTATACACTTATTTAATTCCGATAACAGTTTGTGCTTACTGAGTGGGCATGTACCTTTAACATCATACAGTATACGCTCTTTAAAATGTCTAGTGGCAATGTCACACCTTGCAAATTTCATCATTATTGTGCATTTTTTTTTTAAAAATTGCCATCGTTTATGTGATAAGAGTTTCTGCCTCTTTTTGTTGTACCGTACAAGAATGCTATTGTAATTATGAAATATGCATTTTATCTTCTTTCTAGTAATGTATATTTTATGGTGGTTGCCCATGAACTTAATAAAATAATACATACTTCAAAATGTCTAGTGGAAATTTCACATATTGCGAACGTCAATACTGTACATTCTTTAAAGCGTAAACGTAGTTTTTCGGGTATGAAATGTATACCAGAATTTGTAGTAAAACAATTATATTGTAATTACAAAATATGTGTTTTGTCTTCTTTCATGTAGAGTACATTCTGTGGCGGTCGCACATAAACATAATGCAAACATAGGTCTAGTGGAAATGTCATACGCCGCAAATTACTTTGCTTTTGTATATTTTCAAATGTTTCCGTAACTTGTGTAGTATAAACAGGGCTCACGCTGGGCTTCGCAAATGGCGCCAAATGCGCTAATAAATTGAATGTGGCACAGGAAAACAAAATTTGGCGAAAGTAATGGCGCCGGTGGCAAAATAGCAAGTCTGTTTTTCCCAAGACACGGTCTCTGTGTGTGTATTGATAGTCCAGACAGGGTTTTCGCTTGCCTCTTAGCAAGCATATTTCCCTTGGAGAAAATAAATAACCAGTCCACCTGCGTGTAACTTTGACAGAATAATGTGAAGTTTTAAGCGGCGGTCAATTACTCCGTATAAACTTTATTGAGAACAGAGTTGTTAGGTATCATTAACAGGCGTGCGCCATATACTGGTCAACGGATTCTTTAAAAAGTTAATTATCATGGTTTATCAACAAGAGGTCACCTCCTGTTGTGGTATAGGAAGTGAATTTCGCCTGGTAAACAGTGAAATATCCGCAGTTGTATTCACTTCAAACAGCTGATGCGTATGGAAGGTAGTATCCGCCATAATTCTATGTGACTTGATGCTTGCGTGCTGATGACATTACAACTTATATTCATGTTATTTCATTCGTCATTTGTATTTATTACATTTGAAATCTGCTTGTTGTAATTGTATTTGTCTTTCTTACATTTCCATTCTGCTGATTGCTTTGTTAATTCGTCTTATTTACATTACAATTATTGATACGTCCTTATTCGTGTCCCTGTTTTATTGCACTAAGCATTTGCAATAGAAAGTAAGTACAACGCACTTAGCACTTTGAATAAGGCCGAAAGCAGTAAGGACAAAGCCGCAGGAAGTTACCATCAAGCTACAGTCCGAAAGCGGAAAGCCGGAAGCAGAAAGCATCAAGCTACAAGCAGAATGATGCAAGCAATATATTGGTTAGTAGTGCGTCATTATGACGTCAGATGGCACTGCTGTCCGCTCAAGTAATTCTCCCTCTAATAAATTATAGTCCGACATCTGATTGGCTGTTCAAGTCATACCTCCAATGCCGGTGTTGATGTAAGATTTCACCCACAAATTATCACAGCATAGGTTAGAAGACACCAAATAGTTTTACTATATACTTTAACCGAATCCCATCCAATAAGGCCAGTCTCTCCTACTTTCACTATTCGTATGGATGTTGTGGGACCTACTTGAACATGTACCTGCAGCCGGTCTGTACTGGTTATGCATGAATTAAACAATAGTTTCACTTATTCCTAAGAAAAAAAATCCAACCTCGTCATGTCCTCCAATATTGTTTACATTTGTTATTGGCCACGGAAACTCTGTTTACATCACATGACCAATACCCCCACATGTACCTCAAGTGAAACTGGGTAGTAATGGATCAAGATTTGCAAGCAAACTGTCAGTGACCTGAAAACACCCGCACGATTTTGTTCATACTGGACTAGTATTACCCCCTTGACGTTTTCGCACCATTTATTATTCTCTAATCTATATTAACTAAATTGTATACATGTACGTATGTATGGTGTTTGACTTACTAATGTGTTTTATACATACACGTAATTAAACTACATATGTACGTAATTGAAAACAATCTCATTTTTATGGTAAGTTACACATATGGTAACTTACACAGGTTGACTGTCAAACTGGCCCATTACCGATGCAAACCAATAACCGTCAGGGATCAGACTAAGGTGGCACACCACCATTAATTTTCCCTAAAACACTAACCCGTTACCACACATTTTGCTATTCTCTGCTACTTTCATTTTTCTTATGGATGTTGTGGGACCTATTTTACAATAACCTGCTCTGGATCTTGACTAATTATAATATATATTTAATTATCGTAGTAGTAAAGAGGGAGTCAAAATGATATCAGCAACCATTGTGCCGTTATTGAGCGGTATTGTAGCTCCCACCACAAACACAAAATTGGTGGTGGTATTGAATGAGAAAGTGGTATTGTAGTCCCAATTATATTGGAGATTGGGAGTTTTTTAAAAAAGTATAAAGGGGGTCAAAATGGTACCCGCTCTATAATCTATAGTAAAACTCTGACAATAAAAGAGTAAAACTCCTCCAAAAAATTATATTTCAAGTAAGAGACGGCGCGTCAGCGCGTGATAGTTTAAGTGCGGACCACCTATAGAATAAGAGTCTAGCCCATTTCGTCAGAGCCAAGTTAGACAACTGTGTTCTTCTAAAGCGGGTCTTCTTTGTCAGAATTGTATCTCTTATGCCATTTGGTCAGAGCCAATTAATTAATAAAAAAAAAAGTATATTTGCTAACATACTTATTTCAAGTAAGAGACGGCGCGTCCGCGCGTGATAGTTTACATTTCAACACCGCATTTTCCTTCTCCAGTGTAATTAATTTATTTCGTAGATCAGCAACTAATTCTACCAGCTCTAGTCTACAACGTTCACCTTTCCCCTGGCAGCGCAGTTGATTGTGTCTACAAAGAGTTTGGGCACTAACAAATTTACAAGGGCATCTGGGGCATTGGAAATGTGGAGCGACACAAGGAGGTTTCCGCTGCCTTGCTAGATGCCTTCGCAGGTAGTCTGGTCGCGCAAACGTTTTATAACATGTAACACACTCAATTATGTATATATGTATACCTATATGTATATATATTGTAGCGTGTCGGCGGTCAAGGATGATGCGAACACTACACTGGTTGCAATTAGATGAAAAAATAGTAGTAAATATTGTAGTTGCGCTGCCACCAGCAACCAGTGTAGATACTTACGCTTGACCGCAGATAGGCTCAATATCGCCTCGCATGGTATGACAAATGACAGAGACAGATGTACACGATAAATTATTTATATAGTAACCAATGTGGATGTTGATATACAGGAAACAATCGAATAAAGTCAGTATTAGCTTGACAAGCCTTCTGTTGGTAACGGCCTCGGATGTAAATGACGTCCCGGATAAGGGTCTCCGTTTGCTGGCCAAATAGATGGGCACACGTTGTATGCCTGGGATGACCCCGTATATTGATTAAATAGTCCAAACGTCTGGTCACTCAACGGTGGGCGTGTCACAAAGTATACCCCATCAATGCATGTCGATTTGTTGATGGGTTCAGAAACAAAGGCTGGTATCTTCCAGTGTATGGGACCTGCCGACGGTCTGGTAAGCTACCGGGTTCCACGATCTTCTGGTAGATATTAGCGGTCGAGATCCACTATGTTCTTCTAGATATTCGCGGTGAAAACGCCACAAACCGGGTTACGTACCCCAGCTTGAGTAACGAAAGTATGACACGCGTTAACGATGGTGATATCATCTTGGCAAAACGAGCATGTATTCATCAGTATGTATCTCCCTGCACCACTTCAGAGTATTATAGACATTGATAGAGCAGGAAAAGGTGGAAACCTAAGTGAGGATTTGTGTTTGAGGATCACCGGTGAGGATCTGTGTTTGAGGATCCCGGATGAGGAGCCCTAGTGAGGAACTGTGTTTGAGGATCTCAGATGAGGATATATAGGGAGTAACTGTATTTGAGGATCTCATGTGAGGATCTATAGTGAGGATCCTAGGTGAGGATCCATAGTGAGGAACTGTATTTGAGGATCTCAAGTGAGGATCTATAGTGAGGATCCAGGTAAGGATTCCTAGTAATGAACTGTATTTGAGGATCCCAGGTGGGGAACTGTGTTTGACGATCCCAGGTGATGAACTGTATTTGAGGATCTCCGGTGAGGATCTATAGTGAGGATCCCAGGTGAGGATCCCAGGTGAGAATCTGTGTTTGAGGATCCCATGTGAGGATCTCTGGTGAGGAACTGTGTTTGAGGATCTCAGGTGAGGATCCCTAGTGAGGAACTGTATTTGAGGATCTCCGGTGAGGATATATAGTGAGAATCCCTAGTGAGGATCTGTGTTGAGAATCCCAGGTGAGGATCTGTGTTTGAGGATCCCAGGTGAGGGTCCCTAGTGAGGAACTGTATTTGAGGATCTCCGGTGAGGATCTATAGTGCGGATCTGTGTTTGAGGATCCCAGGTGAGGAACTACGTTTCAGGTGCTGTGTTGCCGCAAATCTCGTGTTTTCAACAAACACTGGTTGTGTGTAGAGGCGTGAATCGACGAATCTAGCCCTGGTCACAATATGGTTACTCCTCAAATGCTATAAACGTAGGGGAGGCCAGGTTAGTTGCGACAATGCAGTTGATATAATTCTGTCCTGGTTGTGAACATTCTCACAAAGTTTAAAATAGGTATTGTAGTCGCTAGCCCACCAGCACCCGCGGTTACATGGAAGTGGGTGGGGTAGCAACATAATTCATCACATCATCTGGAACCATAATGGAGCAAGAAGAAATAGGTAGATGGACGGGCAGATTGAAGTAACTCGTAGTAGCATATTCATTCTTCATTATCGGTATGCAACCAGTAAAATAAAAGAAACAAAATAACTTCACTAATGGAACTGTCTCTCGACTCGTCACAATATGTTCAATTGGATGTCAACAATTATCTTATGTAATTGTGACACCCAATTGAACATATAAACTCATAGGTTATATCACACCAAAGTATATATACCAAAAATTTACTGATATAAAAAATGATTACCACAATTAATATGGTTAAAATTGAAACGTTGAGAGCCGAGGCTAAATCTCTTGACATTATTTATAGCAATCGTCTGGGCGTTCCTGGGTTAAATAAGCTGATAAACTCAAAAAAGAAGGGGGGGGGGTAATATTGAAACGTTGAGAGCAGAGGCAAAATTTCTCGGTATTATCTATGGTAACCGTCTGCGTGTTCCTGGGTTAAACAAGCTGATAAACGCCACAAAGAATGAGACTTTTACACATCGAGTAGGTAGGGCATACTCCAGACGTGTCTTCACAAACCCCGTCTTGTGGCTTCAGGTGTTAACCGCTCAAATAGAAAAAAGACTACAAGTAGAGAGTATAGTTGGACTGAGAACGGCCGCCATGCAGGATTCTCTCACCGTAATTAAACCAAAGCGTAAACTTAAAAAAGCCCTACTACACGCGATAGCTGATGAGGGTGCGGCTATTCTAGGGGTTAGAGACGAAGAGATGGAGAAAGTCGAGCAGGGTAGACGCACGTTCACGTTCTCGTTTAGGAAACACGTAGAAAAGGAATTACCTGATAGGATAGTAGAGAAATTAACTACTCATCTGACGACAAACTTACTCCTAAGACATTCATTCTCCTACAAACTACAACACATTGAGGAAAAAGATCACCGAGGTCGCGCAAAGACGATAATATTTAATAAGAGTCTTGGGGGGAGTAGGTGGATGGACTCCTTAGGTGAAGTAGAGAAATGGGCGAAAGATAACGAGAAAAAAGAGGATGGATATAGATAAAGTCGAGAGGCCCAACACGAAATGAACGTTCGTGAGGTGGGAGCAGGTTTATATAAAACTAGTGCAGGGAACACGAGGAGTAGATCTCGGGCTGACTTCGAAACACGTGGCTGGTGGACCTCTCCCAAACTGGTTGAGGAATAAGAAATGTATGTACTCGTTAGACAAATACACCGATGAGCTGTGTCTATTCAGCTGCCTGACCGTTCACGGCGGGGCGCAACCAGACAGGTGTACCGCCCAAGCCAGAGGGATGAGTACTAAGTATTTCGGTAAGAGAGAGCCTGTGCCTATTTCATTTGATAACTTGAAATAGGTTGAGGAGAAGTATATCAGCCAACCGAGAGTGGAATATGGTGGTTGAGGAAGGCACCAGCACACTATGAGGAGGTAGGTACGAAGCATATGACGATAGGCATATACAAAAACCACGCGTTCCTGATAATCAACCTAAAAGGTCTGTCGAAAACGTACGCCTACGACACTTGCAAACAGAGGTTCACGAAGGCTTGTAACGTTACTCGGCATGGACCCAAGTGCATGAAGGACGAGACACACGCCGTATGCGAAGGGAAAGTTATCGAGCGCTCTCGCTCCGCGTTCGAGAAGGCCTTCTACCCAAAGAGTGCTAGAAGCCTAGGGGCACTTGATTGGATGGCGACTGTTGAGAATGAGGAGAACGTGCTCATCCACCACGAGCTGTGTGAGCACGGCGGGGAGAGGTGGATCTGTGGATCTCCAGTAGATGGATACTGCAAGGAAAATAACACGGTGTACCAGTATCACGGGTGTTTCTGGCACGGCTCAGTGTTTTCGGAAGCCTTGGTTGCCGCGGCGAGGTTCTTGGTGGCCGCGAGTCCCTTTCAGTAGCCGCGGGGGCTGCGCGCTAGGCGAACCGATAGTTTGGTATCAAGCTTGCGGGTGTCCATCGTATGCGAGGTATTCTAATAGATCGGATAATCTCCAGCATGCCCTCGCCAGATCGTCCGGTAACAGCGTCGTTAATAATAAACCTTTGTTGGAAGTTTCGCTGCAGCTGCCGGTTAAGTTCCCACAATTCATGGATTGGAACAGGAGCGGGAACTCGGGGGAATCTAACTCGGAGGAATCGAACTAGGAGGAATCTAACATCCGCTTTGCGAAAAGGGTGGCCGCTTTTTCGTCCTCGCGCCCCGTCCCGTGAGAATCTTGGGCCAGACGAATCAGACCCTTTGCGCCAGCTAAATGGTGTTTCAGGGCAGTGTAACCTACATCGATCATAGCAAAATAAAGTTCGTCAACTAACATCGTTCTATATAATTATATAATATATTATTTAAGCAAAAAATAATTAAATAATTATTGCTTTTCCTTATTGCTTTTCCTTATTACCTTTCCAATATAGTAGCTGACGAGACCCATTCCCAGCCATTCCCACGACGATGAACGCGATCTCGCATTCACAGCATTCACTATCATTTTACCATCGTTTTCAGCCATTGTTGATAACTATACTTATTGTATATAAAAGGGATCGCGATCAATGTTTAAATGGGGCGCAATCGGTTTCGTAACTTTCTTCGGAACCGCCTCCAACTGCACAGGAGCCCCAATCGAAATTGGAGTTGGGGGTTACTTCGAAAGGTAGTTCAGCACACACAGGGTGACCACAACTGCCAGACCACCACCAACAACCCAAGGGATGATTTCTATTTAATAGGGGGTAGGAGCTACAGCAATCGGGGATTGCTCCTCCAACGGTTTTGGGGGAGAAACAGCTGCCTTCGGATGTGGAACCACCGGGCGTTGAAACAGCAGGAACAAATAACGACCGTTTGGCCTCTCGAAGCTCGGCGAGTATTTTATCTTGTTTAACTTTTCGGGTGGCAGCCGCTGCCCGCCCAGCTGCCTGTCTTTTTGGATGTTTATGTCGTGCAACCGAGGCTTGCTCCTGTGGAGTGTGTTCCTGTGGAGATTGCTCCCCCAACGCCATTGGAGGATCAATCGGAGTTGGAAGTGCTGCAATCGGGTTCAACAGTGTTGGAGCAATCGGGGATTGTGGTTCCGTCACTCTCGCAGGTGCGTCTTGTGTCATCATTGTCTGAGCTTATAGTTCGTGGGCATATATGTCCAAATTGACAATGTTTACCCGTGGTAAACACGATTGCTAAGTACATTCGAAACTTGTGATAAATTGAGCAGAAGAGACTGACCCTTTTATAGGACACACTCTTAACAAGAGTGTGTCCTATAAAAGGGTCAGTCTCTAGATCGCGAATCAACCCCGCGGTGTTTGGTATAGGGAGAAGTATACTAACAGCGGTAGCGTACAAATGAATAGCCGCCGATCCAAGAGTTGTTTTCATCTCTGCACCTAACCTAGATTCGTATCGCGCATATATTTTATCAATCTCCGCATCTGACATCTTATCCAGCTGACAAACTGAGAGACGCCTACCGAGATAAGGCTCCGATTGTCCCCCAGCAACCAACGCAGCTAGCCGCTCGCGTCGCGCCGCGGTTTCATTTGTTTTCATCCCACTGTTCCAATTCTTCCAATCGCGATTGGATTGGGGGTGCGGTTGGGCAGTCGTGCCAACAGGTGTTTCATCTTTCAGGAAAGAAGTTTCAGTCGTGTCGGCAGTCGTACCATCTTTCAGGAAAGATATCGGCACGAGTGTTTCTTCCATTAGCTGATCCAGAAGTTCGTCGCAGTTCATTATTTTATTTATTTCAACAGTGTTGGGTGTACTATTCTGACAAGTCTCATAAGTCTAACATATTGCCAAGTGCACCACCCGATACTTATGATCACCGTTATGTTCGCAACAAAGCAATAGTTGCTGAACAATTATTAAGCGGAGCAATCCCACTTGTTCAGCATTTGTTCAGCATTGTTAAGCAATTGCTAAGCATTTGCTAAGCATTGTTCTGCATTATTTAGCATTGCTCAGCATTGTTAAGCATTGCTCCACTTAATTATTGCTCAGTAATTAATTGATGACTTTGTAAGCAGTTGGTTGATCAGTCTTTAGCAGAAGCTTGGCGTGTTTAGTTTCCGAAAGCATCTGTCGAACTTCCAGGCGCTCCTCGCGCGTTGGGATAACGTCGTTCTCTCGAAGACAGTCATCGAATGAGTCTCGGTCCTTGCAGTGAAAGAGGGCGATACATTTAGTTTTCTCGCGGAGATCCTTGAGGACGGCGTTGTACTTCTGAGTGGAGATCCATGTACTTTGCCCCGCATGGCGGCCAGAAAATGCGAGCTCAGAGACCATGTCCTTCTTTTTGGTCATCGCCGCCTTGGCCGAGCAGTCGTCAATCACATATAGGGTGGGCCCGCCATGTAATATTTGGTAGAAGACACGCAACCAATCGTGAAGCCTGTCGCCGGGGTCAAAGACGTATATCTCAGGGTCGGCCCATATCTACGGGCGCCGCTAATAAGTATCGTTGTGCCGCACAGTGGGACACATGATCACAATGTGTCGAAAGGCATTGCTGTAGGACCCCTCGAGCAAGTCCAGGATGAAAACCGTTTTTCCACATCCTGTCTGCCCACATATTATGGCAGAGTGGGCATCTTTCGGTAGAGTTAAATCTTTAGATTGATTTTTTTATAAATCGTTAGATTTAGTAGAGCGCTGAGACGTATCGACCATCTTCGATGTTGAGTTGTGCGTCTGTATTTTATGTGGTCTGTGAAAGAGACGCCACTCCCGGTTGTGGCAAACCACACGGCAAAATTTAGTTGGTTCTGCCAGAACTGCATAGGGTTGTTGTTCCAGTTTGTTATGACATCCAGTGTAATGGTTTTATGAAGCCTGTACTTTTCAAACATGTTAGGGAAATTGGTGTTGAAACCCAGGCCCAAACTGGCTCTTATTTGGGGGTGCACAAGCCCACCAATGGTGTTCTTTTGAGTGTATACCCCGCCGACAGCGTACTTTGCATTATAATTACATGTACAGCTAAATGCTTTGGTATCCATTGAAAAATATTATTATGTTTGCTACTATCACTAATGTTTAAAAAGCGAGTTGTGAACTTCAAATATCAATCGACAACTGCTGCGGAAAACGCTGGGTAGGCCTCAGATCAATCACCTTCACGGTTGGGTGGGAGAATGTGGGGAAGAGCGAAGGGTTTGGCTATGTGAAAGATGGACACTCAGTAGGTGTAAAGTTGCCTCCCGGACTGTGGAGTTTTAGACAGGTCAAAAATTTTGTCACCTCAGAGCTTGACGGTAAAGCCAACCTCACAGTATCGAAGGCTGCCGGGCTCGCAAAAATGACCATCGGCCCAGACAGTCGGGTAAGGATCTCCTCGACGTTGGGTATTCGTCTCGGTTTTAGAGAGACATACTCCGCGAATAAAGGCTTGTTCGCCCCGGGTGAGTACGTCGGTGATAACCCGGTGGACTTCGCCTTCACGAAAACTCTCAGGGTGCACCTGGATTGGGTGAACACATCGTACAACATGGTAGACGGATCTCCCAGCACATTACTGAAAACCGTGCAAGTCAGTGATTGTTTGTTTGGGGAGACTGTGACGTTAGACTTCCCACACCCCGATATGAAAGTTTTGGAATCGGGACATATCCACGAAATTAAGGTCTCTATTCTTGATGATCAAGCGAGAAAGTTGAATAACTATTACCCGATTCCGGTCGTCCTAGAAATTTCAAATTAATTAATTTTAAGAAAATCAGAATTAAACGCATGTTAGTAATATAATTTATAACAACCAACATTATGAGTATATATGGACTAGGTAGTTCTTCCAATTCAAATAATCCGAGTAACAACCCAATCGAGGTTGGAGCTCCCGACGGATCAAACCACACAGGCGATTGTTTAACTACCGGAAAAACAAAGGCCTTGATCAATACGACTATACCGGAGGCCACACACGCAATTCACAGGAGTATAGCACAGCTTAGAGTAGACGTCCTGACGGCGACTGCACAAGTTCGCGAAGAGGCACATACAGGACTTAAGGATCTCGGCGAAAAAATAATCCAAGTTGGGGAAGAGGATCATGCAGCACTTACTGAACTAGGCCGGAAAATAACCGAATTTTCCGATAAACTGAAACGTGTTCGTACAGCCGCGAACAAAGCACTTGAGGAGACCTCTGAAAAGGTTCGTATTGAGGCTCATACCGCTATCGCGCAGCTTGCCACATTGTTGGACACATTTGTAGAGCAGTTTAAGTTATTGCAAACACAAAAACGTGTCATCACAGTTTGGGCTGAGAAGCGGGGCCCATTGAATGAGGGGCTCTATGAATATTCATTCGGTGCCAAAGCGAGCAATAAATATGGGGGATACGTCATGACAGCTCCAGGTACACTTATCGCCGTGGTCGCCGTGAATCTCGTACTGGATGGTGAAGAACGGGCGTATGGATTCACTAAACGCGCTGGAGATAGTTCAGCGGTTATTTTGTTCGCCGGTGTCTATCCAATTAGACTTTCAGAAGGTAGTGTTATTAACTGTGTTACGAAAATCGCTGACCCAGCGAGTTCTTCCACTATTGTTACATTGTTAATTGAACTTGATTTGTAAAATTTAAATATGAACGAATCACTGCTTCCGAGCACGCTTCCAATCTCGATTGGTTTTGGTGAAAGAAGTTCAGATTTTAGGTTGGAAAATATCGTAGAGATGCAGGATATTCTAAAGCGAGAGGGGGAAACTCAGAGGGTAAATGCTAAAATATATAGACGAGCGGCAAACATAGTGGAGGGGGTGAGCACCGTGCTGGCAGCAATTTCTATAATGGGTGGGGCCGGAACCGCTACATTGTTATCTACAGTCGTGGCAATTTCTATTGCCGCGGGTTTGAGTGTTGTAACCACTGGGGCAGGACTGCTGTTTATGGCGTTTAGAGTAGTGTGGAGAAAATTCGAAAATAAAAGTATAAAGCACGACAGAATATCGGTTCTCGCGAGGTCTAGGAAAAATAGCATTGACGTTATCGTGTCCAAAGCGTTGGCCGATAACAATATATCAGACACTCAATTTGAGTCGGTGGTGGAGGAGATGTGTCGATATGAGGATTTAAAAAATACTATTATAACTAAGGCGCGCGCCACCCTTCCCAAGATTGAAAATACTGATTGGGGTAAATTTAGGTTAAAACTGGGAGATAAAGTGGGGGGAAAAGTTACAACACCACCTCCCTCAACTCCATTGAACCCAATACCATCCAATCTCTCCAATCGGGATTGGGATGTTGATGAATTTAGGTTGGACAATTGGAGGAAATTGTGATATTTTTAGACCAGTAAAGTTGTAAAATACCTAGAACAAATTGCTACAGAAGGTTTTTTTGCTTTGACTGGTTCATTGGACCCCACTGAACATCATATCAAAAGTTATCCCAAAGTTACTCCCCCTAAGGGCCCTAATTTGCATAAATTCAAGATGGCCGCCACGTCAGAATTCAATGTACAGCAAACTTTTTTATGAGTGGTTTTAGGGCCCATAAATGTATGAGCAACAGATAGGAATGTGATATCAATCTATCAAATAAGGCTACTTCCGTCATGATATGACGTCACTATGACGTAGTATTACGTCATGACATGACGTAGTCCATGATTTTACTGGAAATAGATATTTTGTACCATGTTATTGTAATTCCCTGTATAATTTGGTTTTGATTGCTGTTTCTTTAGCCCTAGAAGACTCTATGGGACCAAATACTTCCTACTTAGTCCAATAAATCAGCTGCACTACTTCAATTGGCTCAGCCCCTAGTTACAAGTCGGTGTCATCCTCAGTCACGTCAATTATAGCTGTGCTATTAGAACAGTCATCACCACGACATTCACTACAGGCATTTGTGCATTTCAGGCCTTGCTTTCTACAGCTACATCTGTTTGTGGAGCAGTCCCATTTACACTGGCACCTTATCAACTTAAGAATATAGTCAGGGGCAGGCTGGACAGTCCATTGTTCTAGGTAGAAGTTTGCCCTGCAGATTCTGCCATCCCCAATCTACTGCCCTCAATGTACATTCCTCATCCTTCGACATCCAACATTTAGCCTGGTAAAAGGCTCGATAGATATGGTACTGTCCGGCATCCAGTGAGGGTGGAAGATTTTGTATTTCTACGCTGGTAGCGCACCTCACTACTTTGTCCTTGAACTTCCTTATCCGTAGTGAATCTAAGGACTCTGTCTTCTTGCCTCCGTATAATTCCACGAGGACCTTCTCCCCTGAGTTTTTCAGCTCCTCACGAGTGGAAAAATCCAACATTTGCTCCAGCCGCTTTGCAAATGAAGAGTTTGACAATGCCTGTTTAAGTGGTAGTCCCTTGCCAATCCCGTACAATCTCGAAGTTGTGTCACAACCCCCAATGGCATGGATGATGGGTAACAGGTAGCAAAGCTTTTCACCCAGAGAAGTTTGCAAAGCATTGATCTGCCACTCTCTAATTTTAGTGTTTTTATCTGGTTTCACTGCTTTGTCCGATCGAAATATCAAATCATCCATGTCCTCTTCAGCATGGTGACAAAGTAACACCAGAAGATCGGTGTCTTCTCCGATAACATGTGTAGCACCATTTTTTGCGCACTTCACCCCAGTTAATGCAATCAAAAGATCGGCATCATCTTTGGAGTGCAATGTTTTGATACCCTGTGTTTGAAGTTTTTCAGAGAGGAAATTGATGAATTTCTGCTTATTTTCGTCGTTTGCCAAAAAGTGTTATTTTTTCGACTTTAGCGCCATGCTGCCAGTAAAGAACACCTTTGGTCCAACTGCACCCTTTGATCGCCTGAGATGAGTCACATATTTTGTGGAGATGTCCGATTCATATCCATCGAAAACGACAATTGGATTTGAAAACTTTTTCACATACTTGACGTACGTAGATGCTATGGAGTCAAATGTTTCACCCCTTTTCCAGGGAAATCTCTGTAAAAGAGAACCTCCATCGAGGACATTGTACACTGGTTTGCTGTCACTTGATTGCTGGCCTTCATTTGATGGAGTGGACGGTAGCGCATCAGCCAGTTGTGGCTTGTTTGCAGGGCGGAGAAGACCGTGTTTATCAAACAATGCTGTTGGTTGCGCAGAAAGTTCATATTTCAATAGATCGTCCACGCTATAGTCAATGTTATTAGCTAGAATTAGCAGCCTCTGAAAGAGAAGCTGAGGGTCAACTTTTAGTTTTTCGCCATCCACAACCAGCTGTTTCAGTCCCATTCTTTCTATTTGTCCAAGATAGCTTCTCCGACTTTCCTTGCTTCATGTGGATTACACGAGGCACTTGCAGTCACGCCAGTGGCTACGCTGTGTAATGCTCCTTCTTCTGACATGAATGGGTTGTAGTCATTGAGGTACTGGAAGATAAAGTGTCTTTATGATCGCGTTCCTTCCGCGCAACAAAAGGTCCTTATGCTGATCACTAGTACTGTATGTTGCACCTGTAAGTTCCTGCATTGATTCATTGATGTCAGCACAGGCGGGCATTGCAAGAAGCCAGCGTGTCCGCTGCTTCTCTTCCATACCCCGGCCTCTTGTCAAGCCCCCTGTGGATTTGATTGTCCGCATAAGAGCCTGTTCGATGACCAGATCACTTGGCAACCCAGCCCAGAAGCGATCACTGCGCCGAATGACAAAAAGACCAGAACTGAACTTGTTGTAGACATCAGGGCTTGTTTCTTTCAATTCCAGCATATCCTGAAGATGGATCTGCACTGATTTCAGGTAGAAGTTGTGTCCAGATGCGGCAAGATAGGGATGCATGTCCTGGAGACACCTCAGGTACAATTGAAAGTCACCCGTCCTTTGAGATCTCAGAAACGTCTTTAACAAATCAACCATATCCATGTACTGGATCCAGAGTCTTCCTGTTGGGACCTCAGACAAACATTCTTTCTCTGCTTCCATTTTCTCCTTTATCCGGTCAAATACATCCTGCTGGCAAACCACTTCGTCAGTCATCTCCTCTGCCAGGAAAGCATCACAGCATTTCAGGGCCTCCCGAAGGTCATCTGAGGTATCTGGGACGTCTTCCTCTCCTGAAAAAACTGGTACATCATAGCATCGTGTAAAGAGGATCGCATTTAAAGCAGCGTCTACCAGGAAGTGTCCTCTAACAGCCCTTGCATATGCCTTTCCAGCTAACATGTGCTCCACAGCATTGCCAGCATAAACTAGCTCCAGCGTTTCCTTCAGGCCCGATCCTTCCATTATGTGACCGATACTGCCAAGGTAACTCATTGTGGTGTGAAAACCCCCAAGTATCAGTATGATTGGCTTGAGAATGCTGGCTGCATCTTCATTCAGAATGATTGTTCTAGATTTCCACCAGAGAGGCTGGTCAAATGTGACCACTGGAACTGTGCCTTGACGCTTGCTTTCAGTAGCAACGAAGTGGAGTGTAGAATAAATGCAGGTCATATCAGTTGGGTCAAGATCCAACATAGGAAGGAAGTGAACACTAGCCTTCCCTGGATGGTCCCCCTTGCGCAACGCCTGCATCATTCCACTCCAGGCTGGGGACCGTGGTCGAAGGGACCATGATACTTGCCACAAAGTGTCCAGTTTTCCATGATGTTCATCGGCCACTTCGACCAGGGGCAATTTCCTGAATACCAATGGAAGGCTCTTCCCTTTAAGGTATCTATAGTGGTGAATTGCAATTTTGGCATCATCCAGTCCGCCTGTTGTTGAGATCTGGGTTAGTCGCGGAATAGCACCTTGTCTTTTTCGCATACCAGGGGTCATTGTCATTATGATGCCCATTGCATGGACTGTACCGCGTCCATCTAAAGTCCTCAGATTGTGGTCAACATTGTCTGCTATGTACTGTCCAAAGTGTCCAGCTACCGGAATATCTGTGCCCTTAAAACAAACCGCACTTGATGCAAAGTTCAGAACCTCTGAATAGGACACGCATAGCCCATGAGTATTCAAACTATCAATTAAGAACCGCGATCCGTACTGGTGATGCATTTGAACCCCAAGGCCGAAGGGAATAGGAGCCAGAACAACTCTTGGTCTGGTCATCTGAACAATGCATTGTCCAAGGGTAGCAACTTTGAGATCCTTAGACTTTCCTGTTAGTACACAGTCCAGAAATGTGCGTAACAGGCATGGGACATAATTCAGGTTTTCTTCAAGTGAGCTTAATTTGTTAATATCGGGATAAGACTCCTTTGAAGTTTGAATGCACTTGATTTCATTGCGAACGAGGTCTGCTGCAGCATTTATGATTTGCTGTTTTATTTGATTTTCATCCGTTAATTTGGGGGTATCATGAAATGTCTGCAGTATTTTGGCAGCTTTTGTTCGGTATGTGACCACATCTGGGCGTCCATTTATATTGGTTATTACAACAGAATCACCTAAGTGCTGCTCAAGTTTCTGACGCATATATTTTGTACTATATGGGTCTGGGGTAATCTGGGACATTTTTTTCACAAGGTCTGTAACGGTAGTTTGCTCATCATCATCTTGTCTAAGGTCATCAACCACTTTGAAGAAGGCCTTTTTCCCGTGAGACATCGGACCTCCGGCCTGGTTTCGATACACTGCGTTCCGTTCCATCACTTTGTTGGTACCGCAGAGGAATAGATAGGTTTTTATAGCGAAAATTAACACTGCAGACCTGATGATAGAGAGCGTCCGCAGCCGGTAGATCTATTGCATTAATTATTCTATGCCTTACATCTTCAGCCCAGCTATCATCATCACCCCGCTCATCACATGCCTGAATGATAGATTTCTGAAAGTCATATGTCCTTACTAGAAAAAAGTCTCGGTTTTTTCTTTCTGTTGTAAGAATCTTTGTACCACAAAGGAAGCAGTGGTCCATAAATGAAAATTCTGGAATTCGACAGCGAAGGCGAGGTGGCTCTGCAGGCATGATCTCATCTGATGCCTTTCTCTTAGCGGTGGCTATTTTGCGTCTATCGATGTGAATCAGCCTGCATAACGTGTGAAGTTCTTGCCCTTCAGAAACTTGGAGAGAGGGAGTCCCACGGGCATCACTAGCTTCATTGAAAGTCCTCACAGCTCGAGCCTGTTGGATCTTGACTGTTGGCTGTCCATTCCTAAGGCTTTCACGACAGAGGATACAGGTCTCATCTGAAGCACCACTGGCCAACTCCTGCTGTAGGTGGTCCATCTGAAGTCAAATGTAATGTTTTAGTAACATATTCGGGCCGTTCTGGGATAAAACACCCAATCACCTGTCGCCAGTATAAAAACAAAATACTTCTACCCATATACGCCATCTAGTGACTAATGACTATACTAAATAAATAGTCACGTGCGATCAGTAATTATGCCGATTTTTCCCATTTTAGCAGTAAATAGTGGATTGTATGCTTATTCAAACTCAACACCATAACGCATATTTTCTCAAGATCTATTTGGAATTACGAATGATAAATGACTTTGGCAGATGTAGCCTGTTGTCAGCACAGGCGAGGTGTCAATTACACATGCACTACACAAATACATGTGTAGCTATGCCTTCATCAAGTGTAAACGTAAAATGCGGTAACTGTACACATGATTGCCCCAGATTCTTCCCTACCCCCGCCCCCTGATAATGCCATCGTTGGATTCTATGTGCATTTAACCTACCTTATACCAGGTAGTGTTCATGCACGGAAAAGGGTATCGCACGGATAATGGTCACTGCACTGGGAAAATAGCCCCAAAATGGCCAAGTCAACATCAAAGAAAAATTTTGCGAGGGGAGGTCTTACAACAGAGCAAAATTGTTTTCTCTCTGCAACAAAAAATGTACCCAACCCAAACCAGGTAGTGTTCATGCACGGAAAATGGTATCGCACGGATAATGGTCACTGCACTGGAAAAATAGCCCCAAAATGGCCAAGTCAACATCAAAGAAAAATTTTGCGAGGGGAGGTCTTACAACAGAGCAAAATTGTTTTCTATCTGCAACAATAAATGTACCCAACCCAAACCAGGTAGTGTTCATGCACGGAAAATGGTATCTCACGGATAATGGTCACTGCCACTGGGCAAATAGGGGCTGTGTTGATTTAAATGGCCACTCGGCAGTGTCGCTTTTTGGGTAAGAAGAAGCAACCAGACAACATCAATATTTGATTAAGTATTTAACTTACTATGTCTTGCACGTTGACTTGTAGACATCCTTCATTGGTTGCAGTCTTCAAACTTTGCCACACAAAAACTTGTTGTTGTTGTTGTTCCCGGATTCCCGGTGCTTACTTTTCGGCAGCTCTCAAAAAATTGGCAAATTTGACAAAGGGGTGGGCTGATTTAGCATGTATATATTTTGGATGTTGTAAACGTACACCGCCGGTCCAGAAATACCGAAGAATATCGTAGTATATAAAGGTAAAAATCACGATATAAAATAGCGAATAAACCCTAAGGGGGTAATTGAGCAATGACTGGGAAAGTCAGGGGTGGGTCCGGATCCGGTGGACATACCCCCTAGATCCGCGTCTGGTATTCTGCAAATGTTGTAGCTCAGTAGTGCGTTTACATGGCAACTCATAGACTACATGTCGAATGGTATATAAATATGGTTTTAAAGCAGTGATGAACCAAACGGGTTGTACTAAATATACCATTTTAGAAGCCAAGTTGTGACATTAAACTATTGGTTTGGATAATACGGCATTGACCCTGACCCCAGACACGTGACATTGACCCATTTTTCTTCTTCAACACCTCAATTCATTGACACAACATCCATTAATGCCTAAACCTGGGACAACGACCAAGCTATGTAATGCATTGGTGACCCAGATAACGATATTTGGCAATTTTTGTCGATATTTGACCTTGACATTGACTGCCAGAGCCTGACATTGAGCCCAAATCATTTTTTAAACCACCACCAACATACTCGGCTTCCTGAAAAAACATAGAAACAACACCAAGTTTGTGAAAATCGCACCATAAAAAAGTTTGTTGTACATTGAATTCTGACATGGCGGCCATCTTGAATTTATGCAAATTAAGGCCCTTAGGGGGGGTAACTTTGGGGTAACTTTTAATATGATGTAGAGGGGGCTCTAGGGAACTGTTTAAAACAAAAAAACCTTCTGTAGCAATTTGTTCTAGGTTCGGCCATATTCAGCATAGTTTTACTGGTCTATTTATAATTTTAAGAAAATTATAAAATTAATTATAAAATTTACACTTTTTTCAAAAAATCCCAATCTCCAATATAATTGGGACTACAATACCACTTTCTCATTCAATACCACCACCAACTTTTTGTTGGTGGTGGGAGCTGCAATACCGCTCAATAACGGCACAATGGTTGCTGATATCATTTTCACTCCCTCTATACTACTATTGTTGAAGCTGGGGTCCCATCTAGTAGGTACTCATTTTTCTTTATGGAAATTAAATACGTGTATAATTGCAACTAGTCCACCACTTTTAAAAATTACGAGTGCCAGCTACACAGATATAATTATTTAGTAATATTTAATGTACTCATAGAGACTCGCGGTGGTATCAAGCTAGTTCCATATGCAAATGATGCAGTATTTTTAAATTATTCATATCAACTAAATGCTGAATAAATATTTTTATCGACATATCATAAAGTATGATATTGCGCATCAAAAATAAATAAATGGAATAAATAGTTGCTTCCGTTATCATTTTAAGGAAACAGGGTTATTGCCCCTGATATCAAACTGGCATTTCGCGTTTGATATAAAAAGTATAATAATTGTCAATTAGTACGTCTGGTAATGGTAAATCAATGTTCATTTTGCCAGAAAAATGTCAGATTGAAATAATAATTGTCTCCCTATATTATAACCTGGCATGTAGCACTCTAGGTTTAAGGTTAGAGAAATTATCACGCCAGGGTGACACTGGGCTAGTTTACTGAAGGGATGAAACACCAAGCACGTTGTGGACAGAGACAACAAGGTATATCTTTACAATGATGATGCATTTACATAAATGAAATGCACAAACAATGGATGAATATGTCAGTACGGACTACGTCCCACAGTAGCCACCGCCACAGGCACTTGCACAACCAAGGCACCTCCACAATTCTGGAACAGGTAGGTATATTTCAAAAGAATACGTCATTATGATCAGGATCAAGATCCAATGTTACAGTTCAGCTAATTAACTCCGCCATGATGGGAGTGACGTTCTAATGACATCGTAAGTCACTTGTAACTATATGATACAGAGCCTACTTATATATAATAACACATCGGTGACGTCCTTAGCGATTCATCACGTACTTGGACGGAATGACGTCACCGGAAAATAATGCCCCACTCGAATACGCCCTTGGTCCACGCGGAGCAGAGTCCCCGCTGGTACACGGTGTCGTGTCGTGGACTCCAGAATAAATAAATATGTGTTCCGTACTGGTTCTACGCATATACAAAATATGGACGTGCCGTCGCTCGTTGCTGACTGACTGGCTGCCTGGCTGGTGTACTGGCTGGTGTACTGGCTGGGACTACAAAACACCAAAGGTGTAACGTGTTATAGTCTCAATAATAGTCACATTAGTGCACATGAAATCAATATCATGATTTCATGGCTATACTAAACATCATCATATATTACAATGATGAAACAATGATGATAAATTGCAATGTACACAAAGATATTTTCACTAATTGGAAGAAGGGGGCTGATGGAATTCGCAAGTCGGAAAATGCGATATGACACATAAATGAACAGCCACTATATCTAGTGTACCCAACGATAAATCTTTTCACAGCCGTACATGTGAATACAGACGTCATTCACAGTTATTTACCATTAGTAAACAAACATTTTATTGCGACAGGCCTTACCTTGATCAGACTGCCCGTGGCCAACTGCGCTAACTTAATAAAGAGCTAATGTGCCAAGTATTGTCCTGTGCAGACTCACAGTATTACTTTACTAATAATAAACACTGTATACTCTAATCAGACTCTAGGATTCCAAACGCTGACCCAAAGCATCAGTGATTGAAATAAATTATACTTCACATCATGTCCTTATTGCAGTTTACTGATGTACAAATCAATGCGTTTAGAGCAGAACTGTCTGATCTGGTCTATCCTGGTCGCAATAGCATTTACAATATTTACAATACACTGTGAACGTATATGACTTAATAAAATGAATGTACATACGACTGGGTTAGGAGTTTACATGTGTCCCCCATAGAGTAAATGAATGTCGTCCAGAACATTCACGTTACAATTGTGACATGTTAAAATTGGCAATATGCTCGTGTATTGTATAGGGCGCAGACTGATATTTGACTGAATCGCAATATAAAATGCATAGCTAATGTTAGTGACCATTTCAATCGAGTTCGCCCTTCGTTTACAAATACAATAAATTGCTAATGCAATTAGTCAGAGTGACATGCAATAAAAACACATGCGAATAATATGCCATTACAATACTCACGGAATGATGCTCCCACATGCCAGTCCTGTAATCGTTATCATTTACACGTAAATACGACGAATTAATGAATCAATAAGATTTGATTAAGGGAGATAATCTACATCAGCGGATACATGCCATAAGGCTTTTATTGACCAAGCGTTTGGTCGAAACCGGTCCAAATAACTCAGGTAAATGAAATAGTGTAGTATTATCGAGGATACGATAACACTGCGTAGAATTGCCGGTCTTGGCAAGATTCAGACTTAAATGGCAGCATTAGAAAGTAACTAAAACATATGTACTCACCAATTCCCAGTGAAAGCTTGCGATCCTATGTCTCACAAGAATGTAACTGAGTGTCCGACTGATAGTATATGGTGCTAAATCAAATATATACTCCAACCCTAGAGCACGACTATCCTCAGGTAGTCTGCCTGTTAATGTAAAACGTATGTGCCAAACATTTGGCTTACAATTTTGCGTAAGTGGACTAATGTTCTAACAGTCAGTCTAGCTTGTGAGATATCTGGTGAATTAATCTGAATTATTTCAGTCATAAGTAGATATGACCTACTAGGTCATTAGGCTAGCATCTAAGTCTGCATAAACAGTGCTGATCACCCGGATATGACCAGTGCAAAATCCAATACTGGTGGTCCGTGCGAGGTTTCGGATAAAGCGCTATTCTCTCCAGCGGTTTATTCCACGGGAGCGATATTTCACACACCCATACCTATTCGATCGTCCGTACTAGAATATTCTATTGTTGTGCTATATACTAGTATTGTGTGACCCGTCTTACAAATAATGGATGATATAGAAAATAGTTGGCTACGATTCGTGACAATACTCCCCCCTAAATAAAAGTGTGAAACACTTAGCGGTAATCACGAGTTGTACCGACACTGTTTACCTATATACATATATACACATCCTACACAACTTTTACTTTTTGAGCCCCAGGATATCGGCTATGGTGTGTGGTCTAAGACTTAATTAGATCCTACTCAAATAATCTGCACCCACATTGTCTGACCTACTGATGGCTCAGATTGTTATTTGTCCATCTATGGAATAAATTCCGTCTTCTCTCTGCGTTCTTCTTCCTAACTCGCACGAATGGGTATGGACATGGATAATTAGAAGTTTCGAATACTCCTAACTGCCAAATGTTTCTGCCTCATATATGTCTATGTCAATAACTTTGTACGGGATGGGATAACCTTTTATCCGCAATAGGTCGAGGTAGACAATTCAATGTCATGAATCTCTACATGGGTGCGCCCTGGTCTATCAGGCAGTACGTGCTCATACTCCTTACGCACCCTTTGTACTTCTACTTTTTGGTCCTTGGACAACCCTGGGGCTAAGTCCACCCTGTCTATCGATTCCTGTGTCCACATTGGACACGTCATGTGCTCATCGGCACTACACTCCACTGTACCCGAATTCCAGTTAGTTATGTCGTCAATTACCGCCGTGTTTATGACGGCTAGTACCCCCTTCCCTGGGCTTTGAGGCGTACGCTCTTCATAGCGATTCAACATGTTCACATGGAATGTCTTCAGTTTCCCCTTCATGTCGATCCTATAATCCCAGCCATTTAGTACCTCCACTATCACGAGTAACGGTTTGTTCCTATCAGTGGGGAGTTGTACTAACACCCGGTCACTCTCCTTATACTTTCGGTCACGCGCTTTCCTGTCATAGTACTTCGCGTACCGCTGACTCGATTTCTTGAGATTTTCTCTCGCGATTTGACATGTTTTATTCGAGTTTCTGTCTGAGATCCAGTACGTACTGGTATGTTGTTTTCACGCTTTCGTCAAGTTCCTTCTCAGACCACAGATCCTTGAGAACACTTATAGGACTTCTGACTGTTCTCCCATAGAGTAGTTCGAATGGAGAGAATGCTAAGCTTTCCTGTGGAACCTCGCGATACGCGAACAACAACGCGTTAATGTACTTATCCCAATCTTTGGGACACTCGCTTGCCATGTGTTTGAGCATCTGCTTCAATGTACCCTTGAATCTCTTCACCAATCTGTTGCACATAGGATGGTAGGGAGTAGTCGTAAGTTGTCTCAGTGTTAATAGCCTACTGACCTCCCACATTACGTTCGACGTAAATTGAGATCCGCAATCAGTCAATAATTCCTCAAGAATTCCTAATCGACTGAACATGTCTACGAGTGCCTCAGCTACTCGTTCTGCTTCGATACTCGGTAATGGTACTGCCTCTGGATATCGTGTGGCGTAAACTACTAGCGTTAGAATATACCGATTTGTATTATCCGTTGCTGGATAAATCGGTCCTACGATGTATACGGCTACGCGTTTGAATGGCGTTTCAATCAGTGGCATGTTGCCCAGCGGTGCCTTTATTACACGACCTTTCGAGATTGTTCGTTGACAAATGTCGCATGACCTGCAGTATCGTGTCACGTCACCGGACACGCCAGGCCAAAACAATTCTGCCAAAACACGATTTGTTGTTTTCTTTACTCCTAAGTGCCCTGACATAATAGATTCATGTGCCACCTTTAACACGGTCTGTCTAATTTTTTCCGGAACGACAAATTGATGGTATTTTATTTTGTTACCTTTTCGGTACAGAAATGACGTAACGTTACCGTTCTTAGAATACTTCACGTTTCCATGGTTTGCGTTTGTGTGTAATGACGTTAACGTAACGTCGCTTGTTTGTTGTTCTTTGAATTCACTACGGGAAACATGCGATACGGCTTCCGGTATCCGCAGTTTCCGGTACGATTCATCGCGTTTCAAAACCTGTGAACGCGTTTCAACTGCTAACGTGGTCGTGCCTTTGAAGTCATTCAGTACAGGAAGTTGTGACCCATCAATGTTCCCTATCGTTACATCGTACATAGTTTCTTCTATGCATTACGATTCGGTCTCTCCATTGAAAAATGGGGTGTCAAATGTGATTCTAGCTACAGGGACTTCACTCAAGCGTCTCTTGTCTACTAGCATACATGTGGCCACTCTCCTGATAAACTGATCAGGATGTACTAGTTCCTTTCTCACTACTACGCCCGTGCAACCTGTATCACGCATCACAGTCACCAATTTCCAATTTAACAAACCTTCTGCCACTGGCAATTTCGCACTGGAAAATTTGCATCCTGTAACCCTTGGACTCTGGTCAACTTCCTTAACTGCGCATATCATAGTGATTTCACCGTCATCTTTGGTCTGGTTGTCCTCCACAATACAAAAATTACCCTGATCTACAGGTGGGGAAATGGGGCGCCCTCTGCCTCTTCCACGGTGGTGATAACGCCCTCTGCCCCTGCTCCTGCCTCTACTCCTGCCTCTATGTATTGCATCATCCATTTCTGGTTCGTCATCGGTGCCTGCAAAGCTTACCTTCTTTTGCCCATAGGCACCAGTGTCATTTTCCTCAAGGGCTGCAGCTCGATGCATGTGACCTCTTCTTGGGCAGTCTGGAGCTACATGACATTGACCTCCACAATGGTTACATGTAATGTTACGTCTGTCATTCTCTCTGTACGTTTCCCTACTTCTAACTCTACTTCTCTCGCCACTTCTCTCTCTCTACCATAGTTACGAGATATGGCATTGCCTCGATATTTCTCACCTTGATCTTTCACCTTCCTCTCATAACCTGTGTTACGATTCTCACTTTTCGCTCTATTGTCTCGGTTCTCTCTCTATACTACTTACTTTGTACCACCTCTGGCTTCCGCACGGAAGTCAGCTTGCACTGCCATCTCATGTACTTTGCTAACGACCTTTTCCTTTAGAAAAACGTACAAGTCACGTCTGCAAGTGTTTAGTAACTGATCCATAAGCAAAACAAATATCACGCCTTCGTAAGTACGTTCGACTTTGCCTTGTTCAACCACCTATCAAGATAAATCTTAGCCCTGTTGATATATTGAACAAATGTCTCACCCGGCTCTGGCTTACCGTTCTTAAATTGCTTCCTAAACCCCTCTAAGGTTAAGTCAAACCTTTTGATCAAGGATGTCTTCAATGTGTCATAATCAAGAGCATCTTCCAACGATAAACGGGAGTAAACATCTAGAGCTTTGCCCCTTAATAATGTGCTAAAGTGTAATGACCACTGACCTTTCGGCCAACCTTACACTTCCGAGTAACGTTCAAACCGTGCCAGATAACAATCCACATTGTCCTTATCTTGATCAAAATATGGTAATTTCTGACCTTTTGGTATCTTATGTTCGACTACTCGACTATAATTATCCGATATTCCCATTTCTGCCTTCGCTATCTCAACTTTCTGCGTTGTCTCTAACTCGCACATTTTGCATTCGTACTCCAATCTAACTTTTGTCATTTGCAAATCAATTCTTACCATTTCCATTTCTCGTTCCTCCATCAATCTGTCTGCCTCAAGCTTATCTTTGTCCATCAGTCTCTCTACCTCTTTTGCTAGTCTCTCAGCATCAAGCCTATCTTTCTCAGCCTGTCTGTCAGTCTCCAGCCTATCTTTCTCGGCCTGTCTTTCTACTAGTCTATTCTCGCCCTCTCTATCTTGCTCTTCTTTGATAAAGGACCTTCACTCCAGCACAGTTAATCAAAATTTCCTGCCTACGTCCTTTAACTATTTAATGGTCGACATGATTGCCTTCTACTGTCTCAACAAAATAGTCACTTGGTCACGAGGCGGAGAGTGCTATGAACAGCTCTCTAGAATACGGGGTCTCAGCACTACTGTCACGAGGACTGTGCGAGTCTCAACCCGATTCACGACTTATTGGGTAATGTCAAATCCGGTATGTATTGTGTTCCTTCCCACCCGATTAATCCAAGTCCAACACGTATTTACACTGGTTATATGTCATGTTTAAGTTATATGTCACCGTCTCATCTATCTCATATTGCATCCCATATCGTTAGGTAACTTGGGATATACGTCACCTTCCGCCTAGACTGGTATTTACAATTATGGGACATTTTCCATACACGAACAAAACATTAGATGGTCAATTGTGCTATAGTCATAAAACGTTTAACAACACACCAACGAAATGGACCCTGGGTCGAATGTTATAACCCGGAAAATAGTGAATCTGTCTCAGATGAAACCCAACCAACTAGATCGACCCATATTTTTTAGGGATACGCGTTGTGCCTCTTCACTGACAGATTACATGTTTAATAATAGTTTACCAATTGTCAGGGTGAAAGAGACATACCATAGCGTCGAGGTGTACAGCTTGCCGCTCGTCTTGGTGGTGAGGCTATTACCTGTACATGGCTCGCAGATCCTGTGGTGGGTTGAACAAGTTATAACGGGTTATATTGCAAGATAGTCACCAATTGTGACGCCAGGGCGACACTGGGCTAGGTTACTGAAGGGATGGAACACCAAGCACGTTGTGGACAGACACAACAAGGTATATCTTTACAATGATGATGTATTTACATAAATGAAATGCACAAACAATGGATGAATATGTCAGTACGGACTATGTCCCTTAGTAGCCACCGCCACAGGCCCTTGCACAACCAAGGCACCTCCACGATTCTGGAACAGATAGGTATAGTTCAAAAGTACACGTCATCATGATCAGGATCAAGATCCAATGTTAGAGTTCAGCTAATTAACTCCGCCATGATGGGAGTGACGTTCTAATGAAGTCGTAAGTAACTTGTAACTACGAGATACAGAGCCTACTTGGGCGGATTGGGCCAATAACACATCGGTGAACGTCCTTCGCGATTCATTACGTGCTTGGACGGAATGACGTCACCGGAAAATGATACCCCACTCGAATACGCCCTTGGTCCACGCGGAGCAGAGTCCCCGCTGGTACATGGTGTCGTGTCGTGGACTCCAGAATAAATAAATATGTGTTGCGTACTGGTTCTACGCATACACAAAGTATGGACGTGCCGTCGCTCGTTGCTGGCTGGCTGGCTACACTGGCTGGTGTACTGGCTGGTGTACCTGCTGGGACTACAAAACACCAACGGTGTTGTTACCATAATGTAAATGTAACGTGTTATGGTCTCAATAATAGTCACATTAGTGCACATGAAATCAATATCATGATTGCATGGCAATACTAAACATCATATATTACAATGATGAAACAATGATGATAAATTGCAATGTACACAAAGCTGTTTTCACTAATTGGAAGAAGGGGGCTGATGGAATTCATAAGTCGGAAAATGCGATATAACACATTAATGAACAGCCACTATATCTAGTGTACCCAACGATAAATCTCTTCACAGCCGTACATGTGAATACAGACGTCATTCACAGTTATTTACCATTAGTAAACAAACATGTGATTGCGACAGGCATTACCTTCATCAGACTGCCCGTGGCCAACTGCGCTAACTAAATAAAGAGCAAACGTGCCAAGTATTTTCCTGTGCAGTCTCACAGTATTACATTACTAATAATAAACACTGTACACTCTAATCAGACTGTAGGATTCCACAGACTGACCCAAATCGTCAGTGATTGAAATAAATTATACTTCACATCATGTCCTTATTGCAGCTTACTGATGTACAAATCGGTGCATTTAGAGCAGAACTGTCTGATCTGGTCTATCCTGGTCGCAATAGCATTTACAATATTTACAATACGCTGTGAACGTATATGACTTAATAAAATGAATGTACATACGACTGGGTTAGGAGTTTACATGTGTCCCCCATAGAATAAATGAAAGTCGTCCAGAAAATTCACGTTACAATTGTGACATGTTAAAATTAGCAATATTCTCGTGTATTATACAGGGCGTAGACTGATATTGGACTGAATCGTAATATAAAATGCATAGCTAATGTTAGTGACCATTTCAATCGAGTTCGTCCTTCGTTTACAAATACAATAAATTGCTAATGCAATTAGTCAGAGTGACATGCAACAAAAACACATGAGAACAATATGCCATTACAATACTCACTGAATGATTCTCCCACATGCCAGTCCTGTAATCGTTATCATTTACACGTAAACACGACGAATTAATGACTCAATATGATTTGATTAAGGGAGAAGTAGTATATGAGAGTCAAAAAGATACCACCTTCTGATAGAAGACCCCCCGCTACGCGCGGTGCCTCCATCAGGAGGTGGTATCATTGTTGACTCTCATATACTACTTGGATTTCCCCCCACTGTTATCACGGTATGTATGAGAAGAATGGGAAATATTTTTCATATATTTCTGGCATGAGAAGTTACACCCTATTAGATATAAGAAATCCCTATGTTATACTCAGTATATACAGTAATCTGTCATACATTTAGTAAAAATAAAATAACAACTGACACCCTATTAGAGATAATAAATCCCTATGCTATACTCAGTATATACAGTAATCTGTCATACCTACCAACAATTTACACCCTATTAGAGACAAGAAATCCATAAGTTATACTCAGTATAATACAGCAATTTGTCATACATTTATTAAAAATAAAATAACAACCGACTCCCTATTAGAGATAAGAATCCATTGGTTTATTAAGAATTTTCGCTGAAAGAAATAGAAGTTATAACATATTTCTCTGATGTTAAGTTTTGTAAAGATACCAAGTATTTGACCTTGACTTTGGGATCAGCGAGGGTTGGACGGTCGTGGATTTGGTGCAGCATGGTAGTAGAGCCTTATAGGAATGCATGTGTGAAATAGTAAGCATTTTAGATGAAATAAATAGAAGTTATAACATATTTCTCTGATGTCAAGTTTTGTAAAGAGACTAAGTATTTGACATTGACCTTGGGATCAGCAGGGGTTGGACGGTCGTGGATTTGACGCAGCATGGTAGTAGATCCTTATAGGAATGCATGAGTGAAATATTAAGCATTTCAGATGGTGGAAATAGAAATTATAACATATTTCTCTGATGTTAAGTTTAGTGACGGACGCACGCACGTATGTACGCACGGACGCACACACGGACGGACGGACGGACGGACGTTCAAACATTTGAGAGTTATGAGCTATTTGTTCTTTAAAAGATCAAAGGATTAGCTCCTAAAGATCAATGGAATTATGAGCTTACCGACTATAACAAAGGAATCCTTTGTTACTAACCCTTACCCTAAGCCCCTAAACCCCCGATGTTGGCCCGGACGGACGGACGGACGGACGGACAACCTGACGTAGATTTTAGCCGGGATTGGCGCCGTTTTGACATTATCAAAAGTATCACGTACACGAACTCTATATAAAATATCCACTACCCACTATACCACATCAAATAAACAGCGGTTCCACCTAACGTTTCTGTCTTAATATCAAAGGCATGCGCTATATTTTTCGGTACACATGAACTAATGCGATAGGAGAATGAACTAGCTAGGTTAAATTAACACATTGCATCGTTAATTTAATGCACATATTTCGAATGTATCGCATATATTGGTAAATTTGGAAACAAACGGACCAATGGCCATTGGCCTGTTAAATTCTAGGCTCAAATACCCGGGTATAGAATGACTCGACTGATGGTTTGATCTGCCATTTCATTGATAATGCCACGGGATCATGATCTGATCAGGATGATATACTGTTACAGAATATACGGCTAATTTTGGAAATAAATAACGGCAAATTACGATGACGTCTGCTCTAAAATATCAGTCAACTTGCGGACGTAATTTAAGGAAATCGATTATATTTTAAGGCTACATCTGTGACTAATTTGGCTACACCCGACACATTACACAGATCTAGTTGTAAATACACGTCGCTTTGTGTGGAAAAAAATAGATAATGCGCAGTGACGAGGTGTTGATCTGATGACACCACACAGCTGTAAATGTTGACTGACCCTTAGGCAATGTTTTGAAATTGACGTGTCGTTTTGATGTGTGCGCAACACATCACTGTCGGAGACAACATGACAATTAACGATATACTCTCGATTATACACAGATCTATTAGACGGCTGGTTATTTAACAAAAAAAGTAGTTCAGTACACCTTCGCCGATATCGTTTTTAGAAAATCAGTAATAATTTCCGTAAATTGTGTTGAAAAGTCGACAAAAATTGTATCACCGTATTTAGTTGTGCCGATATTGTTTTAAAAAATAATTATTTTTTTCCGTAAATGGTGTTGAAAATTGACACAAAATATATAGCCGCATTTCTCCGATATTCGTTTAGAAAATCACCAATATCTTCTGTAAATGGTGTTGACACAAAATTCAGCGCTCACGCGGAATTCAAATAAAATAAAATAAAAAATAATAATTTAATAAATAGACGCCGAATTCTACTGTGTATGCGGCCAGTGAATTCTGGTCGTGGTAGCCACATGCGCAGTTTCAACAGTGTTGTGATCAGATGGAGGACAATAATTATTTCAAATTCATAAAAAAATGTTTGCTGTCCGAAAATTAATTAATTGTGACAGCCAAAAAAATAGATTTTGGGACAGTAAAAAATTATATGGTATAGACACTACCTCAAACTTAAAAAAACCCATATTTACAGCTATTTTTATTAAAATCATAAAATTGTGAATATATTAAAATCACAAAAATAATATATATGGAGAAAAAAAATAATATACCAAGTCGAGGTTTGAATCCCCGACCCTTTCGGGAATCGGTAATTAAATCATAGAAGTCGGCGACATTAACCTCGCGACTGTTGCGCCATTTACGACGATTACATTTATACAGAAGTGCTATCAGTATTACACAACCATTTGAATGTAATCATGTCTAAATTATTTTGCAACTCCATCTACAACGATACCGTTACAGAGATACGCTATTGAAACAACATGTATTAGTACCCATAACATATCGAAGTAATGTATCATTATATATCACAGGAGATAGATTAAAACTATGTATGCTAATAAACAGAACAATCCGCTTTGATCCTTATGCAAATAGTTCGCGTGATATTGATTATCTCCCTTGCCAAAAGTAGTTCACAGATTTATTAATTCCAAATAACACGTGTTTGCGTAATGTTCACCACTCGAAATACACTCTCAAAATTCAACCATTTACATTTGGGGCGGATTCTGCAATGATTGCGATCTGTCCAGAATAAAAATAAACAACACAAACACCATTTTGTTTCGTTTATTTCCTTACCTGACTGGAATCACTGGGAGCAGCCATTTTTATTTTAAATGACGTAGTAGACTTATTGACGTAAATATTATAAGTATGACGTCAGTCACGTCTGAATGACGCACAAAATAGGTAGAGAGCAAACGCAAATGAAAATTGAGGGTCGTAATGGAAATGGATTAAATGTTGTGTAGCACAATGCATTTTGTTGTTATGGTTATTCCAAGATATCACTACGCATGCCTGTGTCGAAATCATGCGTGTTGAAATTGCGCATGCGTGTGTATACAACGCCAATACGCTTGTGCGATCGCGAAGCAAACACACAAAATCAAGCAGGAGGTTGCAAAATCGCAATATTGAATAAGTTATGATAGAATCTGGCGTTTACGTTTTGCGCTCTCTTGCTCTTCGTTTCGCACTCTCGCAATCACGCTTCGCGTTTTCGAGTTCTCAACTTGTGCGCGAGATCACGAAAACGCGAGATGGTAACATGTCCCTAACAGGACACGTAAAAATCGTCTTACGAAAAGATTCTCATGTGCTGCCAAACCTATATGCCAAACATATTGTTATTAAGAAATAGATCATCGAGCACATATAATGTGCTGCCAATACATGTTTATTGACAAAAAAAACATATTTCGATACAGTTATTGTTTTAATACTGCATCGCATCGCCGGTGCCGATACAGCGATACATAATGATTCCTTTACTTTTTTTTTCGTTGCTTCTGCACCTACTCTCCGACTTCTTTAAACTTTCGACACCATACATTTATGGAATATTTATCTTATAAAGCTCTGCGAAAACCGCTATGCGATAAGAGAGATAATCCAAGTTCCATTCCATTCGATGGATAAACAAAATATGCGTTTAGAAATTGAAATGTGCTTCTTTATTGATATCCCGTCAGCGTGTTTCAAAGGTCAGATCGACACGACTTAACCTTTAGACGCTACATGTTGCAACCTGTGATGTCTCACTCTCCGACACCGTCACATGTAACAGTCTGTAACCCCACGTGCATTTGATGTACGACGTCATCGGACAAAACCGGGCTTATTGCATATGCCACTAGCGAAGACCAATACATGAAAACGCGAGATTTTAACATGTCCCTAACAGGACACGTACACATCGTCTTAGGGGGCGATTCTCATATACTGTCAAACCATGTTTATTAGAATTATTGTTTCTGACACAACACATCGCCTCATAAAACATGAGAATTGTACGGTGTATTGTTACAATCCCGCATTTACGCGATATCCACCTATACATGAGATCGCGAAATCACGAGACCAAATCGCGATACTGTGAAATCGGGAGGCGTTACCAAAACCGTGATATTCAATCTCGCAATCTCGGGGTCGCGATGCTATATCTATACGCAGCTGATTAACTGACGGTTGGACAAGCGCATCACATATACTCTACTGTGAGAAATAATAGCTACGATACACACAGCAACGAAGTCAACGTCAAACTCTTAACAGGAACGCACACCCTACAGACAAAATGGGCAGCTTTCAACCAATGTGCCTTGAAAACCAACTGTCAATTTAAAAGAGTACCAGAGACGAGACATCATTTTATAGCAGACTGTTTAAACTTAGACCCCTATAGAAACCGATACATTGAACAACTATACTCCGAAATACCAAAACTCCAAATACCTAATATCGCTCAGCTGGAACTATGGAGTAGAGAATTATCAATTAATTGACTGATTACACAGATTAGATGGCCGGGGCTGGGATGTCGCGCCCGCTGAGGTTTCTATAGTATACCGAAATACTTTAACCTTGGACGTACGACGTGTACGCCCATGTGCCGACTATATCGCGCTGTCTGCAAGTGGGCGCGACAAAAACTGACTGAAGTGTGAAGGAGGTGTAAATAAGTGTACACAATTCGGTAAAGGGATATAGTAAATTATTCTGCTGGTTGGGTATTACCATTGAAACGATACACCAATAATAAACAATACAATATACAACCTCATCATACGTCTACATAGAAGCCACAATCTCGCCTCGAGTTTTCGCTCATAGGTCGAGATCGCGAAAACGCGAGATTGCAACTTGGCCACCGATTCGGATGTGCTGCAGGAATATGTGTATTAGAAAAATAAAATCTGAACAAAAGCAATTTGACAAAACATGATGAACAACTCCTAAAAAGCATGAAATAAATCAATTACATGGGTGGATGGGTGATACAAAAATTAATAAAATATATAGGTTGTTTGGCATGGGAAAATTAGTAATTATGGGGGTTGGGGCAATCGAAAATAAGTAAATTGTGTGGGTGGTGGGTGAGGGGGGGGGGGGGTAATTGATAATTTATAAGCATGGGTGGTGGAGTATGAACATTATTTGTTTGTATGGGTGGTAGGTAAAAAAACAACCTTCCGTCGACCCCTCCCCCCATAACATTAATTCTGGAAAAGCCCTTACTAGTACATGCGAAACGAAATACACGACCGTTACACTTTCATATATAGTACAATGTCCTTCTACTTTCGCTTTCCTTGTATATAACCCGTGAGACACCACATTCCCGACAAGCTCGTGTTATGAACAGACACGCATGAATACGGATACTATCGATTATAAAACACGCTATCAACCAATGATCTAGTATTGAGCGAAAATCGCCCGACTGATGTTACTGATATATGTACGCGATGTATTTGACATGATAAACAATGATAACGAGGTGGAACATAATGCATGTTATTGACCAGTGATCTCACATAGAAATATGTAGAATGCACATGATCTACACTATTTACTTATTGAAAAGATATATTTATTGTAAGATCCATTTTGCCTGTAAAGCTTCTGAAGATACTACTACTACACCTTTAACTTATATATGTATCTCTATTGAACATGGAAAGCTAGACTATACTGGCTTAGGGAGTCTGTGAAATACGAGAATCGTCCTATCCTGCCTCCAGCCTCATATACCTGCGGGACGATTAAAATGTCAAACTAACTTTATCACCATGACCATAGCATGGTTTCTACCACGATACATGTACGATCCCGACAAAATGGTTGTCCATGCGTAGACCGAGACCAGCCAGTGCAACAGGCCAGTCGGACCAGTCTATACACTTCACCAGCATCATTGTCCGCAATTCGACCAGCCAGCCCGGATATCAGATCGTGCATCACATACGGGTCCTCCGGATAAGTAAAGGGAATATACTACAGTTGCAACAGTTTGCAGATCTTGATTCGTTGCGTGTTATATACATTAGACGGCAGTGTAGATCCTGATCAGCCTGTGCGGGAACTGGTTTGAACGCTGCTCTTGCGACCATACACATTATATGCGAAGTCTGACTAGAACATACCACGTTTATTAATCAGTGAAACAGTTCCATGTCAGCATGGACAGGATGCAGGTGTGTGCTGACAAATCAGAAGATAGACAGGTCGCAAATTGATAGCAGCATACAAAATGCCCATTTGGATTTATTTTATTATAAACTCAATTTAATGTAAATAAATATGTACACCAAAAAATATACGACTTCTATCAATCGCGTCTACCTTGAGTACTTTACGGCGCATACAATAACTAAAGTGCCGCGGATATTACACGTCTATTACAGCATGTACAGAGCTACGCAAAATACGAATACACGTATCTTACATCCTCGTCATGATTGTCTAATGCTGCATCACTGTATAACTTATACATGTAGTTTTCAAGTAAAATAAATAAAACAATTTTGACGGACAATTTTAGACTGAAATATCTCCCGTTTCTTCTTTCACAAAATACGCCCAATATAATGTATTGATGAAGCTGCAAGTGAAAAGGCACACACCACCGGCACTTTGTGATATGAACAACATAGTCTCTTTAAATCATACCCAATTTTACTCTACAATGTACGACACTGGCCATCTTTTCAACCAACGCTAAGTGGATTATTGTCTTTGGGCCTGGCTCGCTAATTCAGTAATTGTAACGCCCGCGAAGGCCGGGACCTTGTTATACGGCACGAATACAGTTGAATATACAGTGAAACCTCTCTAAACCGAACACCCTGGGAGGTTCCCAGGGTGTCCGGTTTAGAGAGGTTCCACTGTAAATCATGCCAAGGAATGCGGCTGTGGTCTGCGAACTTGAACAGGCAGTATCATCATGGATAGGTGACAATGAAACCCATACAACGTTGCATATACGGTGAAACCTCTCTAAACCGGACACCCTGGGAGGTTTTGAGAGGCTCCACTGTAAATAAGGCCTATGAATATACCAAGGAATGCGGACAGGCAGTATCATCAGCGATAGGTAACAATGAAACCCTTAAAACTGAGGATACAGAGACTGTTTGCTTGTCCGGTTTAGAGAGGTTCTACTGTACAAACATTTACTGACCAATCACCCTTTTTTGTTGGAAAGAAAAAAACAAACAATGAATGCACTATACATTTAGACGAACATACCGGCACGTGAAGTGAAGGGCGCTGTTTATTCTCCAAATGTACCGTGATTTACCTGGTGTATCGGTTTGATAATAAGTACCGTTTCGCCTGAGCAAGTAAAGTGTATCTGCTATCATGTTTGACATAAATTTAACATAAATTGAATAGTAAATTTTACAAAACAAATAAAAACTTCTCTGTGTTGTTACCTTAAGTTTTATTTATTATCTGTTTATTTCTTTCCAAGTTTAGCGTCAAGTGTGACGTGCCTTGAGAATAAGTGGCACGTGAACTTTGTAGCTAGTCTAGTTCATAGTCTGTTATTCACTCATGTTGCCATGACAACAGCATATTGCGATGTATTTGAAGCATGGAACGTGTTCCGCTGACCGAGTTGCGAACAGTACTGACCCTGATCCGACTGGACAGTGTGATATGGGTCTACACTGGTTGAAAAGGCCACACTGTCCCATTTATCCAGTCACAGTCACGTGTGGTGGTTCATATGTCACTAGGATGGTCCATATTTACTCGTCCTCTCCAAACCGGATACCCAAAATGATTCAGTACATGTGTTCGTTCTGATCAGTGTCACTCTAAAGTTTACTTCTAATGATAGTGTCTGTTCATTATTGCAAATCACACACACGCATCTTAGAGTGTTAATAAACCTGAATTACAGTGGAATCGCTCTAAACCGGACACCCTGTGTCCATCCAGGATGCCCGGTTTAAAGAGTTTCCACTGCATTGTTCATATGTCTCAGAAGCAGTGTTCCATTAAATGCATGTACATTATTTGCATAAAATAAATTTCAGCCGCTTAACAAAATCCTTAATAAATAAAAAGTAATAAATGTTCGAAATAATTTTGTCTTTTTTTATCCGGAATATGTCGGTATATTTCAACAATAATATGCAAAGTTTCTTCCAATTTCAACCGAAACAATACAACCATGTCAATATCATGATACATAGCTCACGAATGTATTCAGTCTAGGAACGAGTACCGTACGCATCCAAACTAAAACGTTTCTGGTCTGATCAAGGTCTTACAATGTTTGCTATTATATTAAGTATTTAGAAGAATATACACTATATTGTCTGAATACGCAGTTTGATCTGTATCTAAAAGACTGGTTGGAAATGATGCTAGGTTCATTTTGTTGAGGAGGGGTGTGGCGTACGTCAATTTCTTCAAACTGATTATCACGAATAGCACTAAATGCACGTAAACTGTGCCCTCCAAATGCCAATTTAGATTAAGTCCATTTTGCTATAAAGCGTCCCATTGTAATGTTTACAATTATTTACGTACAATAACACTCGAATCAATCACACAATGATAAACTGATTCAACCTTATAATTTATTGATGCCATTATTGTTAGTTTGCATTTGTTTTCAAATTTTATGCAAATATCATAATAGTGTCAATGATTCCCAAGTTAACATAAAACGCATTGAAACAAGTGTCCACCCAGGATGCCCGGTTTAAAGAGTTTCCACTGCATTGTTCATATGTCTCAGAAGCAGTGTTCATTAAATACACGTGCATTATTTGCATAAAATAAATTTCAGCTGCTTAACAAAATCCTTAATAAATAAAAAGTAATAAATGTTCGAAATAATGTTGTCTTTTTTGATCCGGAAAATGTCGGTATATTTCAACAATAATATGCAAAGTTTCTTCCAATTTCAACCGAAACAATACAACCATGTCAATATCATGATACATAGCTCACGAATGTATTCAGTCTAGGAACGAGTACCGTACGCATCCAAACTAAAACATTTCTGGTCTGATCAAGGTATTACACTGTTTGCCATTCAATTAAGTATTTAGCAGAATATACACTATATTGTCTGAATACGCAGTTTGCTCTGTATCTACAAGACTGGTTGGAAATGATGCTAGGTTCATTTTGTTGAGGAGGGGTGTGGCGTACGTCAATGTCTTCAAACTGATTATCACGAATAGCACTAAATGCACGTAAACTGAGTCCTCCAAATGCCAATTTAGATTAAGTCCATTTTGCTATAAAGCGTCCCATTGTAATGTTTACAATTATTTACGTACAATAACACTCGAATCAATCACACAATGATAAACTGATTCAACCTTATAACTTATTGATGCCATTATTGTTAGTTTGCATTTATTTTCAAATTTTATGCAAATATAATAATAGTGTCAATGATTACATAAAACAGTTAACATAAAACGCATTGAAACAAGTGTCTGGCTTAATAAAATGATAGCGATCTTGCTTTGATTTAAAACTGCGAGAAATATCGCAAAATGACGTAAATTTGTATATAAAATATATAACATTTAACCTAATTACTATATTTGAATTTGTTTTTGGGTCATATGGAGATATTTGAACTACGCATACTTTTTATTATATTATGAAAAATGATATTGAAGATGGCTACCGAATTTTGAGAAATATCGCAAACTAACATACATCTATACTTAGTTCATTGCAGCATTATCAATCACAATTATGCTTGTAACTGCATAACTAATTGGCATTCTCTGCTAAATTAGTAAACTTATCAGTAACTTTTTATCAAATCACCAGTGGCGTTATCGTCACGAAACACCACATTTAAGTAATCGATCGAAAGTACCTTTGACCTATATCGATCGTTTAACCCAACAATGACGGTACCTAGACATATAATAATTGTAAATAAAATATAATGAATGATATGTGTATCCCTTGTCTAGAGCGATGATTGCATCAATTTGATTCATCCTGCTTTTTTTAAAATATACTATCATGCCGTATTACTTGTATAAGATGAGACATGTTTGAACTGGTTCTGGTATGCATAAATACGACATATGACTTTGAGGTACACCGAAGAAAATAGTATAAACTTGTGCTAAATAGATATATTGATTAATCGTGTTTAACGGGCTGTCAACAACTATGGTAATTTTAGGCCCCGACCAACCAGGGTAAATCCCGTATGGTGCCAGGTCTTCAATGTACAAGAGTCCCTTATTCCCAGACAATAAAAGTAATCAGAGTACACTAATCTTACTGCACGTACAATTGGGATAACCGGCTTTAACGATTCTGGTAAGGTTGACCCGCACCGCTAACCCGTCTCATGCTCCCAGCCAACCGCCCACTGTTTGTCAGTTAGTGTAAACATGTTCACATGAGACTTTAAACGTCGTTTGTCAACATAAATCTTCAAGGGAATGAGACATGGACAGTGTGTCACATACTTGCATATAAATGATAGTTCAGTCTTGTATGAATCTAACAGTGTGTACTTATATAATGTATGCATTGCCCTGCAATTCATATGCATTACACATAATATATAATTTGCACCATTGTAGTCAATGCATATCCCTGGTAACCACCGAAGAAGGTCATCCTACATAACCTTTGATTAGTAACATGTGTTATGTATTATAATATAATTATCAAATATATATATTAAAATATAAGATCTGACAATTTCATAATATAAGCTGATACATTGAAGGTGGACATATGTGCATACAAATATATCTTTTTGAAAGGCTGGCAGCCAAAACGACACCTTTTCCGTAACAAATAATTAATTATTTCACATGAAATGTATACATTATGTCTACATTGTACTCGTATACAAATGTAATTACGGTAAAAGGAAGATATTTCTGAAACAGTATACACAGTTTGTTACTGATCAATATATTATACACATTAGCAGGTTTGTTCAGTCATATTGGAGGCCATATTGAATTAGATGGATCTTACATACTGTATTTCAATTTGCTTTATTTTATCAAATGTATTGTTAATGTGAATTAATTCCAGAACTCAGACAGATTATAAAGCAATTGTTTGTCGAGCCCATCGTCGAAATCGATATATTGTGATCATTTTGTTTGGCATTGACGTCCTAGTGTTAATCGGATACGCACCATTTCTGATCTGTGGATATTAATAGGTAAGCATTAATACAACATGTCCAAGAAACATATTTGATTTAGTAGTATTTTTGAAATTTAAATAGGGCTGATATAAATTCAATTATTCTACCGTTACTTTTAAATAATTAAAAACAATTACAGTTTTACACTTGCATTGCCTTATTTTATTTTTTGTTTTTCGACAAACCACCGATATTTTATTCAACTGTTCTCCAACAGTTCCATTTTCGAAGAAACAAGTAGCAATTAATATGAGTACATTCAAGCTGGACATAAATAGTATGCAAGCACAGACATTATTGTAATATACCTAAATGTCTCGCCGAGACGGTTCAACTGAGTGGCAACAACATGTACGTTTGTTGAGAAATGAGGAAAAATGTCAGAAATAAATATTTGTATTTTCGGAATGTTCACGGCCATGTATGTCTCATTTACAATTGAGAAACCACGCCCGCTCTAGACCTAACAATTGGACCCGTCCCTGATAAATATATAAACAAGAGGAGTCTGAGGAGCACAACTATATTCAAATGGATATGGAAGCGTTCTGGTGTCATTCCTAAAAAATATATATCTCTTAATTTACTAACTCCTAATTAGGAGACACTATATCATAATTATGACTTACTATCTCCTAATTAGGACATAATATATCCTAATTAAGACTTAATATATCCTAATTATGGCTTATTATCTCTTAATTAGGAGTTAGTATCTCCTAATTAGGAGATACAACACTTTCTAGCATTGCACAAATAGTAAGTCCCAATTAGAAGATAGTATGTCCTAATTAGGAGTTACTAAATCCCAATTAGGAGATAGTAAGTCCTAATTATGAGATATTAAGTTCTTATTATGACATACTAACAACTAATTCGGAGCTACTATCTCCTAATTAGGACTTAGTATCCTAATTAGGACTTAGTTTTAACATTGGCACCAGGATTTTCCATAGCTGTACGAGTGCGACTACATCGTATTTAAGCTTATTATATACGTACTTTCGTTCCCCATTGAAACACAATGCAACACAACACGTCAATATTTGTCCATATTGACGTCTCTTGAGTTCATATTGGTCAGTGCCGGAACTACGCTTCACATCGCAAATATATTGCCTTCAAAATCACCACTAATTTTTTTTTTTTTTATTATATTTTGTATATATTTTGCGGCGCATATAGATTGCGACGGATTTACGTATATAATAAACAGGTTAATTTGTATGTGGATATATGCCACTCGGTCCGCCGCGCAGCGATATTGCGCGCCTCCTAAAGTCGCGCAATATCGCACGCTGTGGAACTCGTGCATATATCCACATACAAATCCCATTTATCCCGTCAACACAGTGCGTATGTGCCGTGTTACAGGGTGCCGAGAAACATTTTTGATATCCTATCAATACGACCTACTCACTGCGTATGAATATGTGCGGTGGCCGTGGTTATATTTTGTTTGCATTTTACAGCCATTTGTAGGCGTTGAAGGGATAAATAGAATAGTAGGTTAGTGCCGTGAATGGGAAAAATATCAAGCGCGGCACGGAAATGGGATGTGCTCGGCAGAGCTCGCCCATCCCGTTTCCTGAGCCTTGCCAGATAGTTTTACCCATTCACGGCACTAACCTAATATTCTCGATATCCAATACATATACAATAGTCAAGCGTACCGTGGTAATCAGTCGTCAACAGGTACCGGGGTGCGCTCTGGGAGGAGCGTTTCATGTTTCCAAAAAAGAACACAAGCAATGGATAGCATAAACAAATAATACAAGACATGCGTCATAGAACATGAGCTAAAAATGAAGCTCACAGTAAAAACCAGTCCCCGGACATGCAGATAATGGGATACAATGGACAACAGTACGGATGTACTTGCAAGCCAGCATATTCTGACACACGCATCTGTCGATACGTTGTATTATATAATACGTATCCATGATGGTGTCGCTATAGTTGATGGACGGTATACCTTTTATCTAACCATGTAAGCTGATTATCGTGAAATGAAGCACGAGTGATTAGGTCCTTGCGCAAAACAAAAGACTGAGCGTTGCGAATATATTTTGTGTAGTGATAAGACCCAATGAAGAGCATCAGGGCAGTTTTGCAAAACTATCACCTCGCCTGGTTAAGTAAACATGTTCTTACATTATCGCACGATACTTTATCAAAACAAAACAAAGGGAATCAAGCGTAAAATATGGCCATGCGTTGCGTGAATTAATTTCTGGAGGCGGGTCGTAGAGAATGCGACTGTCTCGCGATTCAGAGGGTGTGTCCGAGAACATGTTTCGATTAGGAAACACACCATAATATATGGTAATCACGAGAGTGGTGTAAACGACTGCTGCCAAGTGGTATAATTCATCGTAATATTTTTGTAAACTACAGGGTAATATGTAAGGAATTATTGTAATTCAACCATTATCCTTCGTTTCAGTAGTGACGTCGATACCCTGTAACGACTGAAGTATGGCTGTGATCATCACTCAACCAGGCGTCGTAATCACCCAGCAATCAAGCGGATTGCTGATTAGCCCCAAGCACGGCCACCGCGACTGGAGCTCCGGTATGCTGGCCTGCTGCAACGACTGCAACTCAAGTACAATACATGTAACATCGAATATTTAAACCGCCAGTAAATTCATAATGGAAACGCCTATTCAACATTGTGCATCGCGTTTGTGTAATAGTTATAATTGAATTAGTAGTATAAACATGGCTGGTTTGGACCATTTCACCCCCTGCAGCCCGCCCCACCCCCCACGGGCGGGTTCCCAATCCCAATTCTGAACGCAATATACCAGCCCCCTTTCCCAGAACACACAGAACACTAATTATAGCATTGCTCGGAGAGTAACAATACAATGGAGAGCCCAAGGCGAGATCATGGGACCGCCCACACCCTGGCCTGGTAAAGGGATCGCGCTGTCGCTCCGAGCGCAAGTCGAACGATGCACATGGCTCTACCATAAGTGGACCGGGCCTCCTTTTAGACATACCCGTGGCAATGGGTATACCAATGGGTACAATGATGGGCAACAACAATTGCCAGTGGCTCATTCTGGGCTCCACAGAGTTCTGCGGTAGGAGTTGTTTGGGTGAGTATTGTATGGTGCATCTCGATAGGCTGTGGAAAGGTCCAGGAAAGCAGCCGTGTACTGGGTGTGGCAGATGTGTTAAAATAGCTGTGCCAGGGGTGAGAGTATCGTCGCGCGCTCAAGTGAGATTGTACGCGGAGCGCTAGGGCAATCCAAAAAGAATTTGCCCGGTTGGTGGCTATAGAAATTCCCAATTAGAAACGTGTGCCCTGTTAGGTATACCCATCCATCATGGCTACTATGGCTTCTTTGCCACAGACCCCATAACATTCCTAGAGGGTGTGCGCCCCCAGATCCGCCAGAAGCTCATCGAAGAGATCCAAGCTCTCAATGGAGTCAAGTTTCAACTAGCACTCAAGGTCCAGCTTCGAAAAGCCAGATGTTAGTGAGGAGTACACAAGCTTGAGGCTCTTCTACAGTTTGGTGAGATCAACGAGGAGCTAGGAAATGCCTTCCCCCACCTCCTGGAGACACTCGAAACATGGACACAGAGAGGCGCATGATGGGTTGTTGATAGAGTCACCACTCTGTGGCAGGATATATCCATGTATCAGCCACGGAGAGGGGGTTCCTACATCCGACTGCATTCAGCTGTGAAATATAGGAAGGCCGTAGTCAATGTCAAAAACAAAGATGACCACTGTCTTAGAATGGTACTCCGGTCAGCCCTGTTTCATGCTCATGACCATGTGGACAGACCCTCCAAGTATCCCACTCAGGACCCCAAAACCCATCACACAGATCTCCAGGGTTGAAAAACATAACAACCTGGCCATAAACGTCTTCGGTTGGGACAAATATGTCATCGTCCATCAGCTCAGCAAGCAACCAGATGATATACCTATAATCAACCTACTGATGATCGATAAGGCGGGTAAACTCGCTACACATGGATAAAAAACCTCAACCGTCTGCTCTTCCAAGAAAATCACTTCCGTGAGAAATGCCTCCACTGTTACTCAATGGAAGACCTCCTGCAAGTCCAGAAGCCCAAGTGCTGGGGGACCGGGACGACGATGGAGAGGGTGGAGATGCCAGCGCAAGCGCAGGGAAAGAACAATGTGGTCTTTCAAAGCCACCACAAACAGCTCCCAGCCACCGACATCATCTATGCGGGCTTCGAGGTCCTCACCATCATGGTGGAGTGGCAACACCCAGAATACGCAGCAAAACAAGACGTGCAGCTCCTGCTTCGTGCTCGCTCCTCCACTGTGATGGTCAGGCAGAGCTCTCGGTGAACTATCGAGAGGCCAACGCAGCGGAGCACTTCCTCAGAACAAGCCAGGAAGAGGAGCGCAGGATCAAGGTTGTGTTTGCCAACCCCACACCCATGCGGATGACCCGGGAGGATTGACAAGCCTATGTAACGGCCATACATGCCATGTTTGCAGCAAGCCGCTGGAAGAGGAAAACGTCCGCGACCACTGCCATATAACCTGGAAATACCGAGGAACCGCCCACAACGCCTGCATTCTAAAGTCAAAGGCCACGGCCACACCGAAGGGCTTCTACAACCTGAGGGGTTATGAATACCACCTCCTGATGCAAGCCATCTCCCAGGTGGAGGGTAGGGTCACATGCATCCCCAACAACACGGAGAAGTATATCTCCTTCTCCCTCTGGCAACTCCGGTTCATCGACAGCATCCAGTTTCTTCTGGCCTCCCTGGACAGGCTTATCGAAGCCAACCCGCCCGAAACCTTTCGAATAACGGTCAGGTTTGAGCCCAGCCGAGAAAGACGCGATCTGCTGCTGCGCATGGGCATCTACCCGTACGAGCTCATGGGCTCTTGGGAGCGGTTCGCTGAGCCCAAACTCTCACTAAGGGGAGCATTATATAGAAATCTGTCCGACTGACATACATCGGAGGCCGACTACGCTCAAGCACAAAAGGTCTTCCAGACCTTCGGATGTCGTACAATGGGGGATTATCACGACCTCTACAACCGTAATGATGTGCTCCTCCTGACAGACGTCTTCGACCAATCGGAAGACCTGCATGCGGCTGTACGGACTGGATCCTGCAGACAACTATACCAGCCCCGGCCTCTCCTGGGACGCATTGCGATAAAAGACGGGTACAGAGCTCGAACTTCTCACGGATTACGGTGGAATCTCTATGGTCTCGAAGCGCTATGCAAAAGCCAAGTGGCCACCCACTCAGTTGATCGCGTATGGGTGTCTACAAGCTGTTATTAAAAGCATATTGGTGATTGAACTGCCGCTCAGCCAGGGTCCGGTTAAAGCGCTATATTATCCCCTGATCCCGATGGACATACACACGGCCGCGTCTTACTGATACCCCGTGCTTGGCCAGCAGCTGAGAGACTGCGCCATGAATTCGCGCCCCGGATCGACCTGGAGGAGCTTTGGCCAACTAAGGGTGCTCCGCTTATACATGCGGGAAAGATTTTCAGACAGGTCCTTGGCCTCCCTAGTGGTCAGCGGCTCAGCCTCCTTATAGCGGGAGGCCACGTCAACGACTGTCAGGGCGTACTTGTACGTCTTGCAACCATTTGGTAGACGATCGTGAGGGAGAAACGAGCTATCTGCTTGGTGGACTTCGTTTGGCACCGGCACGTCGAATTTCGGGAATGGAATACTGCGGACCGCCGGCAAATAGATCTGCCAGATGGCCTGCTTCTTCGGCCAGTCCTTGGTCGCGATTTCTGAAACCTTGGCCGCTGCGGCGAGGTTCTTGATGGCTGCGAACACCTTCAAGTAGCCGCGGGGGCTGTAGTATAGCAAGCTGAGCTTGCGCCCAAGCTTTGTATTCATTTTTGTCACTGTTCTACACTAGCAAGATATTCAAGCAGTTACAACAGTCTCCAATAGGCATCCGCCAGATCGTCTGGTAACTGCGTCGTCGAGACTATCAGCCCCATACAGGTCCGTACAACAACCCCGCGCTGCTGCGGCGGCTCCGCCAGCACCCGCTTTGCGAAAATGATGGCCGTATTTTCATCGTCGTGCCATATCTCGAGAGAATCGCGGACCAAACGGATCAGAACGTTAGCGCCAGCGAAACGGTATGTACTAGCCGTGTAGCCCTCATCAAGCAAAGCGAAATAAAGTTCGTCTACTAGATCGTAGTATGGTCGGTGGATCTATTTAGGGGCCTACAAAAGTGCAAAACATGGTTGGCGGCGTCGAAGTCCCGTAAAATTGGCACAGCTTGACCAAGGCGGCGAAATTCCTCGTTGATCCAATCCAGACGGTCAGTCCGTTTTCGGGACCATGTTGCCTGAGCGACCTGGAGTTGTTCTACAGCTAAATGATGGCGCTTGCGCTCCTCATCTACTTCCGAGCTTCGCAGAGTTGATAATAGAAAGTTTATACCACTGAATGCTAATTGCCATCGAATCCATCGTTTTATTTCCATATATCAGCCTGTAGAATTCCAGCTTTAACTACATAATCTCGGGTCCCAACTGCGGCGGCTGCATCTAAGGTCACATGACCTACATCTCTTGCCGTCATGTTCAACTTGTGTGCGCCCCGCCCCCGCACCCCGCCCACCCCCCCCCCACCCCGCCCCCAGACCCCCGAAGGCCATCGAGCCAACCACATACTGAGGCTCAATATCACCATGGTATGATATGCTGCATTAATTTTACCATCGTATTCAAACTGTTTTTCCGCATCCAGTCTTCCCACATATTATGGCACAGTGGGAGTCCTTCGGTAGATGATCCATAATATAAGCTTAGACGAATCGGCCATCTTCGATATTGAGTTGTGCATCTGTGATGAGATACATGTACACGTTCAATGTGCCATCGCCGTCTGCCTCTTTTGTTATCTGGATCTTCACACCCTCGGAGGCATTCTCCACTCGGCGCCCACTACCGTGGAGTTGGTGGTCATCTCTGGTTTGCATGTCTAGCCATAGCGCATACTTCGAAGTCATGAACTCTGCTAGTACGGCAACCTCTGGGGCCCGCTTAGAGCCAGCAACAAACTGATGTTTTGTCTCGTCACACTGCTGGTATCTGGTGTGTGCGAATGCCCTGGCTTGCCGAGAATGTTTGGGCCATGGTCCTCGCGGTCACTGGCATTCTACTGCTCGCCGCCCGAGAGTGGCTTAGATAAAAGCCAAATCGCGATTAGCCCGATCGTCACGAGGGCGACGATGCTCCCCCTTTTGTCGGCTTCGTGGTCCGACGCTGATGTCGTCCCGACTCCTGTTGCACCAAGTGCGCCGACTCCTGTTGCACCCAGTGCGCCGTCCTCGTGCACTTGCGGTTGGTGTGGCTTTACGAAATCGGCGTCGGTTCTAGTTGTCATTCCCGCGGCAGGCGGGATGATAACCGTGTTCATGTTCCCGTTACGACCGAGCTTTTGCTGGATGGTGGCAGTCACAATATAACTATTGAAGCTGTCCACTGGTATGCCAACATACTCTAAAACGGCTGCATATTGCTTGATCGCCGCCGGGAGGTCTACCGGAGATGAGACGGCGTCCTCGAAATTTGTCATGAACTGTTTCTGGCCATCGAACGATGTTCCTGTTCCCAATATAGTGCTGCGCGCGTGTGCATGTGCGCCAAGGATATCCCAAACGTATGTGCCAATGGAGTCGTTGAAGCGAGGAACACCGGCCTGTGTGAACCCTATACCCTTGTCTAACAGACATGTGCAGGATGAGGTACCGCAGTGCCGGCAGCCAGACACTTCCGGCCCGAAGGTCATCGTTGCAGGTCCAAATTCCTGGCGTTCAGACTCGTCGCCGGAGTTATCGTGCCTAAAATCCGTCTGCATCCAAGCCCCTTGGCCCCGAATGAGAAACATCCCCAAGGCCAGTGCTGCTCGGAAATACTTTCTGTCGCCAGTCCGTATCCTTAGTGACTCCAAATTCGCCACAAAATATTTCAAACACCCGACTGTCGTAGGCGTTGGAAACGGGGTCCCAGGCGTCGTCTTGCGGTTGAACGGTTTTCAGTTCTTCAAAAATCCGCGTAGTCGTGTAGTTCACATGCAAGTTGAAATCTGACCTCAGGAAGGGGTCCTCCGCGGCAAGATGGTGAACTCCACACCCACCCGTGGTGCGCCACACGGCGAAGTTCAACTGGTTTTTCCAAAACTGCAGTGGCGTCGTTTTCTACCTATTCACGACCTCGTTGGCCTGTATTTTGCAGCCCATATTTTTAAGCACGTTTGAGCAGTTGGTTTGAAAGCTTGTTCCTGTTGATACAGTTGTTCCTTTTGTCCCAACTGTGGAGCTGCGAAGTTGGATGGTGGGGTTTACCAGTTGGGGGGGGGGGGGGGCGCCCGCCTTGGCGGCGTAGGCTCCGCCGGGCTGGTACTTCGCATCAGAATTGAAGCTAAACGCCTTGGTATCCATGATCTCATAGAGTAATAAAGATATATTTTGTTATCATGTTTGCTACACTTACCAAGGTCAGAACCTGTCACTGATCGGGAGTGTTATTAACGTCGTGACACAAATCGCCGTCCCTTCGAGCTCCTTCAACGTGGTGACACTGTTAATCGAGTTTGATTTATGATGAATGCTACAAAACTATATCCTGAGCTGCCGTTCGGGGCGGCTAACCTAACTTATTTTACGATGACCAGGATGGTCGAGATACAACAGATCGTCCAGTATGAGGGAGAGACACGGACATGTCATGCACAAACATATAGGCGGGCAGTCAATGTCGTCGAGGGGGTGAACACCACGCTAGCTTCAGTTTCCGTTGCGAGCGGGACGTGGAGTGTGTCTTTATTGACAAAAGTCACGCCGATTTCGGCGGCCTTGAGTGCGATCGCATCAGGGGCAGCAGGCCTGGTTTGCACGACGAGCAAACCGGTGGCTCGCAAGCTCGAGGCCAAGAGTCGCAAGCTCGACCAAATAGCAGTTCTCGCGAGGTCGACGAAAAACACTATCGACGTTATCGTTCCGAAAACAATAGCCGAAAACGATATTCAACTGGCCGTCGAAGAGATGGCCAGGTTCCAGGAGTTGAAGAGTGCGATCCGGTCCAGGCCCACCCGCAGGTTTTGGGAGATGATGACGTAAATAAAAACTCATCATGGAGGGTCGGGCCGACGTCAGAACGACTCTCCTCATCCGTCTTGGGACGTGATATGTTTGTTCGCGTGTCTGCAGCAGCAGCAGCAGCAGGATGTCCCGCCGCCTAACTGTCAGAGCGCCACCTTACGAAGCGTAAACACTTTCTGGCGGGGTGAAATTCGCAAGTCCATTCGCCCCCTGCAATATATTGTCTACTTTACGCGTTGTATAATATTATACGTTACGTATCTTAGCTTTGTAACAGCATAGCTGACCAACAACAACAACAGTGAAATTTATAAACAATGGTACGCCGATTTAATTTTTCGCCGTTAACTCCTTGCAATATATTCTCTACTTTACGCGTTCTATATTATTAAACTTTACGTATCTTAGCTTTGTTAAATCATATGCTTTCGCCCGGACCAACAAAAGCAACAGTGACATTTATAAACAATGGTACGCTGATTTAATTTTCGCTACCCGGGTACTGAATGTATATACATGTGTATTTATATACAAGGAAAACCCCTTTCATAACTATACACATACCGCCAGAACACTGTTAAAGGATGTCATGTGACTGTTATCTCATGAATATTCATAAAATGAATTTACGGTCCAGATTTACACCCGTTTTATTTCGGTCAAATTTCGGTCAAATGTCAATGTATTGACGGGGAAATATGAAATTGGCAAGTTTTAAGTTAAGAAAATCAAATACATATGTGCTACAAAAAAAACACTACGGTATGTTGTATGGGTACATATACGTCTGTTTGCCTTTGAACAATTGGTCTCATCTCGTGTGTGCCATATTGTCGACCCGGTATGATGTCCGCCTCGTCTGTTGAATGGTAGCAGTCTGCTTCGGAATACGTGAATTTGGCGATGGAATTACATAGTCTAAAACATTACTCCTTATGAGCTTGCAATTTCGGAAACCAAATCACAAAATAGTATCGCCTTATTTCGCTGGTTTCTCTCAATTCGTTTCGGAGAGGAATTGGCAATGGGGTTAAAGGCAACCCGCAAAACTGGACTGTGAGCCAACAGATGGGTGGACTTAAGAAAGGTCTCCTTGTTGCTCTCCGAGCATTGCTATAATTAGCAAGCGACATGGGTGTTCTAGGCAATGGGGCTGCTGTATTGCGTTCAGAAAATGGGTGAGAGTCCGCACGGGGTGGGGTGGGGGTTTGGGTGAGGCGGCTTCCAGATGGCGAAGTCGTCCAAAAACCAGCCTTGTTTATATTACTGAATTTTTAATGAATTAATTTATTAAACATGCAGTAAACGTGATTTGAATCGCTATACTAGGATGTGATTGGCGGTGTGACACCGTTGTGAGCGCGTGCAGGGGTGGTAACATGGCTTGCGTTTCATGAAGTTCTAAATGTAATAAGGTACATATTGCAATATTTAATGATTACTTTAATAAATATCGGCGAAAGCATCGCAATATGCGATTACTTGAGATGATATGCTGTTCTTGCATTGGTATTTGATTATTCTGAGCCACAGCTGCGTGCTATGCTATCATGAACAGACATTATCACCTGAGATAAAAAACCAAGAAGAAAAGTATTAACATATGATCAAGGATGTTTTCTTGGTGTCCGGTTTAGAGAGGTTCCACTATATATCACAATGTTAACATTAGTCCATTAATCTCCACGACGTTGTGACTAACTCAAGATCTGGCATCACGTGTTTCCATGACGTCATGTTTTAAGATGTTTTTACAGTAGATTTCCTTTCTATGTATTTCTAATGGAATGACATATGTTTATGAAATATACAGCAGCAAATGCGGTACACGTTGCCCTTTATTGCATATGCGGCTTTAATCTCATAAATATGTCGTTTTGACGAAGAATCGGTTACCGTAAATTTAAATAAAAACTAGAGCACGTGCATATACAAATAAATGGTACTCGATTTGTGTGAAAGTTATCAATTATAAGTATACGTATAGGCAATTATAACTAATCTAAATAAAAGTGATAGTTTCAATCTTACAGCATACAGGAACCAAATATATATAGCATATACTGGTACCTAGAGTGTCTCTATTCATAAAAGGTAAAAGGCTTCAATATTAATGGTATTGAAATGATAATGTTTAAAGGTTAATCTCCATTTTCGTTTAAACAGGCGCATGTATATTCATTGGTTAACGCAAGCACAATACTATTATATGGCATGATAATTAGGGTAATCTCTGATCAGACGGCGACAAATAATTGTAGTTTAAATCACGGACATTGTGTGTGAACTGACAACTATGACATGTTGTGTCTTATGCCACATTCAGTCATTACTTGGGTATATCAAGAATAAACATGTGATTAATAGAGCAACAAATGCACTACGTATGAACAGCCATTCATAGCCAGTCACAGCCAGCATAGCCAACGAAGCATCGCAGTCTCATCGAGTGCTAGGCTGGTGGCTGGTGGCTGGTGGCTGGTGGCTGTTCCGCATATCACACTTTTATCGAATATCATTTCATGTATATATGTGATATTTGCAGAATCTGGCTATTTTTACCTATACCTAATGGTTAAGTTCCAGGTACAGAGTACATTAGTCTCTGTTCTTAACTCGGGTCCAATGTCAGTGTCTGTGTACTTATACATGTACATTCTTATTATTCAATGGATAATTCCAAGTACAGGTATGTAAATAGGGACTTGATACTAATAAAGCATTATAAGTATTTACTTCGTGATGAGACAATTAACTAATACTGGCGTCGACTCTGATCTGGCAGTAAATACATGCGGTCAGATCGGGGTATAAACTATTTATATCTACATATATATGGATATATTATTTTAAATCAACGAACATGACTCAATATTTAAGATCATGCTAGCCACGACACACAGTCCGTTATTGAAGGGGGTGTTTTTATGTTCGTTTGTTTCTGTTTTCTCAATGCGAGTCACATACGTGAACAAAATTGTTATCGTTCTCTCGAACTTTCGCTTTCGTAACACGGAAAGAGAACCATTTTGTGCATCGAGGTGATACAGACTCCTGTGTCTATCTAGGTCTCCTCTTACAAATCATGATTGCATTTGGCGACAAGCTGGGTTAGAAGTTCACTAGCAGCCAAGTGGAGTTACGGATCTTTTTATCCTATATTTATTGCACATGTGTTATTTAGGATACCGGCTGGGAGAGTGGACCTTACGGCATTTGTAACACCTGCACATACACGCAATGCAATCGATTTCCTGGCGTCCTCAATGTTACTTTAGTGACCGAATTATCAATAGCGCAAACACTGATCAGACTGTTCGGATCCGCTGGGTGATCTGGGTTTTTGTCCGTTGTATATGTCGTATGGTCCCTTTTCACAGACAGGGTCCATTTATACTGTTATTTCCTATGCCCCTGGAAACTATTTATCTCACCTGTTTTTGTCACAGCACATATCAACTGCACATTGTATATTTACATAACATTTACGAATGACAATGTAATTATAATCATCAGTGTGGTTATGGGCAGGAACCTGCATTCTACTTATATATGGGCATACGTCTGAAGAAGATTCACCGAGCGCTCCGCTTCGATCAGAGCAGTTGAATGGAGCCCTACATCAGGATAAACACCGAGCTCCGGAAAGAAGCAACCAGCGACTTCGAAAAGGACATGTACAAGGCGATGAACAACTCTGTATTCGGAAAGACAATGGAGAACCTCCGCAAGCGAGTTAATGTCAAGCTCGTGCGTGCAAACGAAACCGACAAGCTGCAGCACCTTATTGGCAGCCCAGCCTTCGCACGGGCCAACGTCTTCGATGATGACCTTGCGGCGATCCAAATACACAATGCCGCATGATGCTCAATCGGCCTGTGAATGAGGGTATGAGCATCCTCGACCTCTCCAAGCACCTAATGTACGACGTCAACTACGACTTGAAGGTGCAGTATGGGGACAGCTTTCAGCTCCACTACACAGACACAGACTCCCTCCTCCTCGAGATCCAGACCGAGGACGTGTACAAGCACATGGCGGTACACAGCCTCCTCTATGACACGTCCGACTACCTGAATGACCACTCGCCCCACTGCACGGTTAACAAGAATGTCCTAGGCAACATCAAGGATGAGTGCGCCGGGCGGCCATCGCGGAATTCGTCTGTTTGAGCCCCAAGATGTACTCGATCCTGGAGGCCGGCGGAAAACCTTTTCAAGCAAGTCAAGGGAGTGAAGTTGGTCGTGAAGAAGCAAGTCCGCCACGAGCAATACAAGGAAGCCCTCTTCGACATTCCGCCACGGGATGGATGTGTTGCGGTCCGACCGTCACAGCGTCTACGCCCAGCGACTGAACAAGGTTTCATTGTCCCCCTTTGACGGCAAGCGCTATATCAATGAAAATGGGGTGGACAGCCTCGCATATGGCCACAATGATGCAAAGTTACAGATGGACGCCTAAACAGTATTTCAGTAGCTGACAAGACCTGTCGCAGCTATTCCCACGACGACGAACGCGATCTCACGAACTTTTTGAGTATCTGACGGCACATAGAAGTCTGAAAGCTGGGGCTCAGGATCCAGCGGCGCTTTGTTTGTATGCGGATATGCATGCCCGCGTGTACTCTCGGATGGCAGCGTCACCGCTGTGGAAAGTTTGCACGCGTCGTTATCGCGGCGAAGATCCTCGTTGAACAGTCCAGGCCGGCAGTTCGTTTTCGGGACAATGCTGCCTGGGCAGTCTGGAATTGTACTGCAGCTAAATCATGACACGTACGTTCCTCATCTTCGCCCGAGCTTAGCAGATTTGAGAATAGAGCATTGCTACCACTGAATGCCAAGGCCTTCACCACTGCTCCATCTACGAACATTGCGATCGAAACCATTACTAATTGGTTATGCCACTTTGTTAATTAAGCTACGTTAATAAAGTTACTTCCATATACATGTATTAGCAGCTTTAACTAGATAATCTCGGGTCCCAACTGCGGCCGCTGTATCTAAGGCCACAAGATCCGCGTCTCTCGCCGTCATGTCTAACTTGGGGACGGGCCCCTAAGGCCATCTTTGATAGTCGAGCAAATCCTATACTGAGGTCCGATATCACCACGGCACTCAAAACCAGTTTACCATCTTCTTCAGCCATTGCCAGTTATTGCATATGAAAGGGATCATAAGCAGTGTTTTAAATGGGTCTTAACCATCTTCGGAACCACTGCTGTGGCAACTGGTTGTCGCGAAAGCCTCACCCAGAGTTCATCTACAACTGCAAGTCCACCGACAACCCACGGGATGATCCAGGTCGGCGCCTGTTCCGTCGGAACTGCCTTCAGAACTGCCTTCGAAAGTGCCTTCGGAAAAGCCTTCGGGTGTTCTCCGAAGGAACAGCCTTCGGGTGCTCTTCCGAAGGAACAACTAACAACTGTTTGTTCTCTCGAAGCTGGGCGAGTATTTTATCTGGTTTAGCTTTCCGGGCAGCAGCCCCTGCACGCCCCGCTGCCTGTCTATGTCTTTTCGGTTCCCGATGCTTCGGTTCCAGCTCCGTCACTCTCACAGGTGAGTCGCGCGTCGACATTTTCTGAGCTTGTCCGTGGGCATACGTGTCCAAAATGCCAGTGCTTCGCTGTGGTCAACACAGTGGTTAGCGGTGCTAAGAGCATGCCAAACTTGGGGTATATTACGCCGCAAGCTTATCTTAGTGCATGTTCAACAAAAGGGTCAATCTCGAGGTTGTCAACCAATACCGATTGATTCTGGATTGGCAGAAACATACTTGCTGCTACTGAAATGGCTGCCACCCCTAGGGTTCTTGTCATCACCGCGCAAAGCAGCGATTATTATCGGTAATACCATTTATCAATCTCCATGTCTGGATTATTATCAACATGATAGGCTGTGAGACGTCGCCACAGATACTGCTAGGCCTACCCCCTATCCCCCCTCCCCCCTGCAACCGGTGAAGCGAGCAGTTGGTGCCGCTCCGAAGTGGCAGTTGTTTCTATTGTGCCGACAGTCGTTTCGGCAGCTGTTCCGGCAGACAGAAATACATCTTCCAGAAGCCGACCTAGAAGTTCATTGTCCGCAGTGCTATTCCGACTCGCCTCGTAAGTCTAAAATATTGGCAAGCGCACCACCCGATAATTATGATCACTGTCATGCTTGCAGCAAAGCTTGCAGCAGAGCAACAAATTGATTCTCACACTTTTTATTTTTCTAGCCGCCACGGATAAAGAGCTAAACAGTGTTTATCACAAGCTGAGCAGTGTTTATCACAAGCTAAGATGCGTTTAGCACTTTGTAAGCAGTTAGTTTATCAGTCTTTAACAGAAGCTTTCTGTGTGTTAATTTTCTGAAAGCATCTGTCGAACCTCCAGCCGTTCCTCACGCGTTGGAATAACGTCATTCTCTCGAAAGCAGTCATCGAAGGAGTCCTTTCAGTGAAAGAGGGCGAACCGTTTCGTTTGCTCGCGCAGATCCTTGAGGACGGCGTTGTACTTCTGAATGGAGATCCAGACGCTTTGCTCCGCATGTCGGCCCAAAAATGCGAGCTCAGAGAGCATGTCCTTCTTTTTGGTCATCGCTGCCTTGGCTGAGCAGTCGTCAATCACGTACTCGCCCTGAAATAGTTGGTAGAAGGCCGGTAGGTAATGATGGAGCCTGTCACCAGGGTCAACAGCGTAGACCTCAGGGTCAGCCCAGATTTATGGGCGCTGCTGATAAGTCTTGTTGTGCCGCATAGTCGGACACAGGATCACAATGTGTCGAAAGACATCGCGGCGGTAGGGGTCCCTGAGCAAGTCCAGGATGAAGACCGTTTTTCCGGATCCAGTCTGTCCACATATTATAGCGGAGTGGCATCCTGAATATCAAGCTGAGACGAATCGGCCATCTTCGATGTTGAGTTGCGCATCTGTGATGATATATAGGTACACATTCAATGGTCCATCGCCGTCTGCTTATTTGGCTATCTGGATCGTCACACTTCGTTCGCGTTCTCCACTCGGCGCCCACTACCGGTAGTGGAGTTGGTCGTCATCGCTAGTTCGCATGTATAGCCATAGCGCGTACATCGAAATCAGGAATTGTGCAAGAGAGACGTCCGAGAGCTGCAGGTCTTTGGCCACTGGGGATGCGCATCCTCTGGGGCTTGCTTAGAACCGGAATCAAATTGCATTTGGTGTCGTCCCACTGCTGGTGTGTGCGAAGGCCCTGGCTGATTGGGGAATCCCTCAATTGTCACCTCGGCCTTTGTGATTTTGGGGTTATAAAATTAGTCGTTTTTTTCTAACCCCGAGCGCGACCCGGGCATCCTCGAACAACATCAGTATGCGTTTCATCGAGCGGGCATGGACGTTGCTATTACTATTCCATAAAGTGTCGCTTTTGTCTTTCGTCATCTTGCGATGGCGTAAAACTCAGTCATAAAGTATGGCAACACGTCCGGCCTACTGGATTCTAATCAATAGCACGAGGCAGGCATCGTGACCATGTCGTACTCCAGTGAAACATTTTCGATCGAATTCGTCGATGCCGTGCCAGTGGCTATGATAACTCGGCCATAGTCGGTGAACGTTAGTTCGTATTCAAGGCAGTCCGCCAAAGGGCTCTGATAGCATGGCATGTGGCTCTCCAGCAGCTCAAAGTCGAGTGGGATGTAAACGCGGTTGCCGTAAGCAGTCGCAATTGCGTTGTCAGCCGCAACACTGACTGCCGCGTTACCAGCCCCGATTCTAATCCTGGTTATGTTATGACGGTCGCTGGTATAAATACCCTGATAGGCCGCGTTTTCATACTCGTGTGCGGTCTTCCACAGGACATGGTAGCAATAGTAGACGTCGCTATCATCGATTGATATCGCCTCATTACCAGAAATTTGTATCGTTGTCTTATCCTGGCACAATGAGATCGTTAGCTCCGAGGTTGGGGAAGCGGACCAAGAGCTGCTTGTTCTGGTCGATCGTCGAGGGGTTGTTCGTAATGACCACGGTCTGTTTCATGCCTTTTGCGCCCGTATTGACTTGAAGACATCATCGAATAATACTATTGAATCCGCCGGTTTTATTTTCAATACATCAATCGCATAGTTAACGATGGCCGTCTTCGATATGAACGATTTCACGCCCGTCGACCGTGACGATTACCTCGATGATGATAACATCGAAGACGCGGTCGCCGAAGCGCCCTTCATAGAGACGCCAGGAACTTCAGCCGCGGGCGGCGAGGAAATAGGTATATAGGCGGCGCTACCAACACCAGTGTTGTAAGCCAGCAATTACTCAAGTCAGTTGTAAGTGACTACTACAACTATTGGTTAGAAAAAGGTATTATCCCATTTATTTGCTGTGACTACTCAAAGTTCGAACTGGATCTGTCCGATAGGCTACGGCTGAAAGCATCAGATGTCCCAATCGTCAACATGACAACCCCTAGCGCTGAGTACCATTGCCGGAAGCCGGGTCGGTGGCCAAATAATCAGGCACGAACTCGGATTCACGGATTGGAAGCGGGGTAAACAAAGATATATGCCCGCCCGTGATGTAGAGGCCCTACAGGCGATGGACACCAAGTTAGACGAGGCTAGCGACAAAATACAAACAGTCGAGCTCAACGAGCTCCCATGCGTAGCCACCGATGCTATTAATGTGCTCAACGGAAATAGAGATAGACAAAATACTCAGCAGTATGTATGACCCACCGCTAAACATACGAGAACTCCGGGGGGCTCGATAAGGCTATGCAAACAGTCCGGTGCGCGCTAACGAACAACCTCGCTAAAATCACGGCGCTGGATGAACACGGCGCTTGATCGCGCAAGAAAAATGGAAACTGGAAGAAGCCCATAATGACGAAGATGAGCGGCGGATCACAGAACTCCCTCGACTAACCGTGATGGGCTCCGCGCCCAAATAAACCGGATCCGCGGAACTATCTGGCGGATCCTCTATGAGGACACGACATTCGGTGAACGTCTTCGCACTATGTTCAGAGAGCAGGGTCACGATCGTGAGCATCCTCACATCGCTCGGCATGACTATATTGACCCTAGTTCTAGCTCTCACGGCCAAGGTGCAGCTGCTGCGCTTGCACCCGTGCCAGCACCCACGCCAACGGGCGGAGCCAAGGAGTGGCCAAAAAAAGCAGTTAAAAGCCTTCGCCAGTCCCCAGGCAAAATTAGCCGGAAAAGCGGCTGCTGCACTGCCTGGACTGATAGGTTGTCACGTCTCCTCGTGTCCATCTTGTCACAAACGGCTGAATGGCTTGCCGAGAATACTTTGGCTATAATCGTCGCTGTCGCTGATCACCTACTATTCGCCGCCCGAGTGGCGTCAAACCCAAAGCGCCAATAGCTCAATCGCCACGAGGACGACGACGAGCCCTAATATTTCGATCTCGTGGGCATCCAGTGCTGGGGCACTTTGCGCTGGGATACTTTGTGCTGGGGCATTTAGTGCTGTGGCACTTTGTTCTGCTTGCGGTTTTATGAAATGTCGGTGTCGGTTCCATGTGCCAGCCCTGGCATGATATCTGTGTTCACGTTCCCGTTATGGCCGATCTTTTGTCGGGTCGTGGCAATTACTATCTGATTATTGTAACCGTCAACCCGGCCGTCTCGTAGTATATCATATTGCTCTGCGCCATATACAGACCTATTCCAAATACATATTCCACGGGGGTGCCAGTATACTGTAAATCATCTTGATACCGCTGGATCGCCGTCGCAGGTCGCGTCCTCGACAAGTGTCAAAAACTACTTCTGGGTATCAAACACTGTTACTGACCCCAGTATAGCACTGCGCACTTGCGCCTATGCGCCGCGGATGGCCCAGACATATGTGCAAATGGAGTCGTTGAGGCGAGGAACCCCGGTCTGTGTGAACCCTAGACCCTTGTCTAACATAAATGTTCCCCCAAGCGCCCAGGACCCCAGCAGCTTACTGAATATAATCAACATGGTCTTGTTTTGGAGAAAGCCAATCGCAGGACGGAACACCACAGTGCCGGCCAACAGACACTTCCGGTCCGAAGGTCATCGTTGGAGGGTCAAAATTCCCGGCGTTCGTGGCGTTCCTGGCGGCGTGGTCACTTGAGTTTTCATGCATAAAATATGTCCGCATAATGGTGTAGTACACGTGAAAGTTGTAAGCTTCCCTCAGGAAGGGGTCCTCCAAATAGTCCTCCGCTGCAACTCCACACCCACCCGTGGCGCACCGCAGGGCCAAATTCAACTAATTTTACCAAAACTGTATTGGCGTCGTTTTCCACCTATTCACGACCTCGTTGGCATGGATCTTGAGCAACCTATACTGTTCAAATACGTTGTGGAAGTTGGTTTGAAAGCCTGTTCCTGTTGTCCCAACAGTGGAGCTGCGTGGTACTTCGTTGCAGAATTGAAGCCAAACGCGTTGGTATCCATCCATAGAGTATCATGTATCATGTATCATGTTGCTACGTATACCAATGTTCAAAGCGGGGCTTGCACGCTTCAGGGCCCGGTTGTACGAAGCACTAATGAATCATTGACTTTTCATTAGCGACTCATTAGCTAATGTGTCATTAAATTCAATTGTACGAACACTAAGTTATCATTAAGTTGTCATTAAATTATCATTAGTTAATGTAGGTACTGGACCATCATTTGCGCGCGTGCTCCTGTCATTAAGGCTTCGTGAATTATCCAAGATGGCGGCCATTGAATCGATTTGGTAAAAAAACAACAGGAAAGACGGATGAAATTGTGAAGATGAAGTTTCAAATTACTCTAGATTTCCTTTATAAAATGCTACTTACAGATTTGTTGCGTCAACAATCCAACAATACCTGTAATTTTTTCGTCCCATTCTGCAACTCGGAAGGGCCTTATTCAGATTTTGAGAATTAAAACGTCGTGTAACACATGCAAACTGCTGTAAATTATGTCGCTGACAGTGTTGGCCTTCAAATTTAAACAACACAGCTGCTTCTAACTTACGCAGGGACGTCACTTCGTCAGCGTACCGATCTAATAATAGCGGCAATACCTACACCATGTATAGTCGGTACACAACACGTGGGGTGATTGGTAATTTCGATGCGGAGTGAATTAGAAATTACTGCCCGATTCGCTTAATGCATGATGTCTTACACATAAACACATACTAATGATATATTACAGTAAAACAATACAATCTATTTTTTTTCTAAGAAAAAAAATATGTTGCATTATCTAAATTTAGTGATTAATTTTATTACTAAATCTTTTTATTTTTATATTGCATTTCCCGCGATGATATCAGTGTGGTGCGTTTTCCCCAAACTACACCACGATGGATATACCGTGTGGTTATCTAATATCCGCACCCCCAGTGTTAGGTCTCTAATTCCTTCCACCGTTATTTTTCTTACCTGTCTAATTTCCCTAATATACCCGCCTTCACACTACACCCCGGGTGGGGAAAACGTTGATCTGTATGTACAAGTACAGTGACACTGTCAGTGTGTCAGTCAGAAATAAAAGTATGCATGTGCATTATTGTATGTACACTACATGACCTTGTTGTTGTATGGAAATAAAATTTAATTCATTAATTGCAGTTTCATTTGACCTGAATCGCCTGGTGCTACTCCATTTTCATGTCTGACTACATATGTTATGCCCTAATTATTTAAACACGACCGAAACATAGCGCCTTATACTAATATGAGGCGATTATTTCAGTTATTTATTCATATGTTGTAGGTACACGTATATGAAATATATTTAGTATAAGGGTGCACTGAACAACGGTGGTTTGTTAATCTGCGCCGTGTCGCCCCCCCCCCCCTCCCCCACCCCCGGGTTCAAAAGGGATGGATACATGTTTTATGATTACTATAGAAAAGAAAGTAAAAAATGGCATACATTTCGCACAACTATGAAATGCGAGAAACAGATTTGTTAGTCGCTAACAAACCTAAACAAATCACAAGGTGAATGTCTGCAGGTGACAATGACACGCGCATACGTTGTTTGTGGAAGCTTTCGAGATGTAGACATGCACAGTTTGCGTTAATATTATAGTAAATGTAATTATGTTTTTTTCGCCTACATGTGTCCATCGAAGGGACGCCAAATTTCGTTTCTTCGCACGCACCGTAGAAACGGAGATTAAGAAACAAACTTCAGTTGCCTATGGCTCCAAGACGAACATAAAATAAACGCGAAGCAGGAAATATTGAGGCGCATTCTTTAGCGACAAAGGACGAACTTTACCTCTTGAAGTCAATGTGTAAAAAATGTGTACAATACAGCATGATACAGTGTTATAATCACGTTTATGTAAATTAAGGTTTTCGTTTCATCGCGTCGACAGGCCAAGAACTGAATGTTTAGAGGAATAAATTCACGTTCAAAATTTAAGGTTGTTAATTATCGTTTCTAAGCGGCATATTAACAAGGGAAAGAAATGTCTCTAACGAGCGACCATACATAATTCGAATAACAGCTGAAGTAACGGCGGTAAACTAAAACGTACAGAAGCTTAAAAAGGACATGTACAATTATGTTTCTGTCTCGTTCCCATGACATAGCATCTCGTTCCTTCGATATATGATCTCCTTACCACGAGTTAGCTATGTCGTTTATAATCAGCCGCTAGATTAGCAGATATTACTCCACCATCTTGAATGATAATGGTGCTAACTTTTGACTAGCTGACTATGTCGTGGGAACGAGATAGCTAACTAGTGGGATATGTCATGGGAACGAGATCCAATCTCGTGGGAACGAGATGATATGCCGTAAGAACGAGATAAAAAAGAATGTGGATGTCCCTTTTATGCTGCCGTAAAAATTACGGCCTATTTGATAATCGACATTTACGTTCAACAAGATGTTCACGGTATGTAGTCGATCGTAGTTCCTCTCCACCCTATGGAACCCGACTTCAGAAACAGAAATATTCACATCAAATGCATGCCAGTACTAGTACACAAACATGTTGCGTCGGGTGCTTGTATGTTCGCCCCACCCCACCCGTCATAAAAACAACATGGAGCCGCAATTCGACGGGTCGGTGAGTCTGGATTTAAATCGTCGATTTCTGATTTTGTCAATTGTTTCACAGTGACTATGGTCTAGGCTTGGACATTGCATTCCATGTCGCATCGCCGGTTTTTGGTGATACTGTTGTCGACAAAATGCAATGGTGTTGTCTTAATAGACTATTCTCATGTGCTGCCAAAACATGTTATTATCAAGTATTAATCAATCAAATGTAACTAAACGCATCGATAAATACAAATTTTGAAAAAAACATGAGAATCGTCTTAGTCGACGTTTCTCATGTGATGCAAAACATGTTTTATTAAGAAATCGAACAGATATGAAAAAAATAAATCAATATATTGTGGTAGTTCTTTACAAAATATATATTTTGACAAAATATGAGAATCGTCTTAGCGATTATCATGGGCTGCCAATCTTACTTTATTGAGAAATCAAACTATTGTTAAAAATGAAACGCTAATCAATGCATAATTATCAATATTATCGGCGATGCGATGACGAGAGCGACTTGAGAGCGACTACATAGCGTGGTTATGGTAAGGTTGTTTCCGCCGAATTCTAAATGTCAGCCACACTTTGTACGTGAAACTGGATTACGGACAGACAATTGTAAACACCGTCAGGTGTGTAGTTAGACACAAAATGGTGTATGGAAAATGTGCTAATTGGTGGAGGGGTCTTTCCTATGGTGGCTCGTTAGGAAAATTTCGTGTCTTCGTTCCTTCGCCGCGAATGTTAAAGATTCTAAACTTCGTTACATCGATGCGAAGAAACCGCCTTCGTTACAGCGCCACGAAGGAATGAAGTTTAAGAACCTTAACGAACGAACGAAAATTCTCAGCGTTGTAACGAAGTTTAGGGTCCTTGAACTTCGTTACATCTCGGCGTTCTAACGAAAATTACTTAATTATGGTTTCTTCGCGTAAGGAAGATTAAGAACTTTACTAGTTTCTTTTTTAAAACTGTTTCGCAAATAGTGCATTCTGGCATATTCTAACACATGGTGTATGCGTAATTAAATCACTTTATCTGGCAACATATTATAATGTACGTACGGTAAATTAATGAAATACATAGTTAGGCGATGTAAATAAAAGTCATATGTTCTCATCGATAAAATAAACAACTTCCGGTGAAAATACGACTACTTCCGCTCTCTATATTCATACAATCTATGTTCGGGAAAACAGCGCAAATAGGCTGCAAATACACATTCATTACCGTATACAGTATAAGAAACTGCTAATTTCCATGGAGCGGTATATAATAAATGGAATATTCATATTTTTGCAACGAATACGACATATATGTTCATCGAGTGGTGTGAAATGTCTATATTTCACGAGTGCCTAACGGCATTCGTGAAATATGGACATTTCAAACCACTCGATGAACATGTATCTCATATTCGTTTCAAAAATATTAATATCCTCTATATAGCGGGTATCATCTGAAATCGGTATAGGAAAACATTTACGACATTGAATGACGGTTACAGACACGTATGTACACGCAGGAATTTACATTATGGGGTGGTGTGCTTTATCGACGAAGCAAAGGGCCGGAGTTGGCAACTTGCTAAAACAAAAAGTACACCATTCACGGAGGAACTTGGCGGATTAAGGGTGATGCGTACGTACCCGTCGACCCACCCCCCCCCCCCCCCCACCCTCCCCCTCCCGTGCGTACAGGCCTGCGGTCGGTCATATCAAATACCGTAGATTCCTCATCGCAGTACATGTACGTTGCTCGTAACGTTCACCGGCGGTTTGATTGTACACGGTGATTTCTAATTGTATCCTACTTGCATGACGTTGAAATGACGTTGCTACAATATAGTTAAAGGTGTCATACTGTTGAATCGAACGGTTGCAGCAGGAAAAGGCGCGCCTGTCATATTGCAAAATTACAGAAATCGGAACCAGAAAACTGGAATTTGACTGGTTTACTTGTCTGTTTACAGGTAAATGACAGCACGTCATTAGTTAATATGTCATTAAAACGTCATTAGTCAATGAGGACTTAATGACGTTTGATACATCCAGTTTTTAATGACTCATTAACTAATGGACAGTTAATGTGTCATTACGCTAATGATACATTAACTAATGGAACGTTCGCACAACCTGGTCCAGAATCCAATCGATAACTGCTGCGGAACGTGACGCGTCGGCCTCAGAACGATCACGTTCGCGGTCGGCTGGCGAAACGTGGTGGAAAATGATGGATTTGGCTACCAGAAGGACGGCCGCCCAGTAGGCGCAAAGCTGACACCGGTCTTTGGAGTTAGAGAGCCCTCCAAGCTTTTGTCGCGTCGCAGCTTCATGGCCAAGCCAGCCTCACAATCTTGAAAGCCACCGGACTTGCGACCTTGACCTGACCATCGAGCCCGCAAACCGGGTAACGATCATCCCGCCGTTGGCCCTGCGGCTCGGTCTTACAACAACATACTCCAGCAACAACGGATGGTTTTGCACGCGCGAGCACGTCGGCGACGGCCCCATGTGCTTCGTCTTCACGAAAACGCTCAGGGTGCACCTGGATCAACTGAACACAGCAAACAACACGTTAGGTGGGGCCCCCAGTACTCTCCTTACGGTTGTGCACGCCAGCGACCGTTTCTATGGCGAAACACTGACCTTAGACTCCCAACCCCCGAGATGAAACGTTTGGAATCTGGTCAATCCACGAATTGAATATCTCTATTCTCGATGATATTTCGCAAGAATTAAAGAACGATTACCCGATTTCAGCGGTTCTCGAAATAACATAATAATGAGCAAGCGCAGAACAGGATATTCCCGTCGCGGGCACAGACAGCAATGATGGGGCAGTAATGAGAAGGATGGAGGGGGGGGGGGGTATCGCAGGCCCGCATAGAGGCGGCTACGGCGCTTGCACACATGTAGCGATTGTAAGCGTCAAAACAGTTTGGGCCGATGAGCAGATCGCACTGCGCGGGGGTGGGGGGGGGGGGTGTGGGGGTGGGGAGAGTGTGTGTGTGTGTGTGTGTGGGGGGGGGCTATAATATTTATTTGGCGCCAACACGAGCAACAGATATATGGGATACACCATGACATCGTCTGGACGGTTCTGCGAATGTCAATCTGCTCGGTCAACTTTAAGGAACATGCTACTACCGAAGCTCGAGTGAATCTCGTCCTGAACGGGGTAGAGCAGAAGTCTGGCGTTACCAAGCATGTGGGGCAGAGGTCATGGTTTACGATATTCGATGACACACCAATTAAAGTTTCCGCCGGGAGTGTTATTAACAAAAATCGCCGACCCATCGAGGTCCTCGACCGAGGTGACACTGTTAATCGAGCTTGATTTATGATGAATGCCGAAAAACTATATCCTGAGCTTCCATCCGGGGCGGTTGGCCCGACCTCTTTTGGGATGACCAGGATTGTCGAGATACAACATATCCAGGATGAGGCAGAGACACGGACAGGTCATGCAAAAAAAATTAGGCGGGCAGCCAATTTCGTCAATGTCATGCTAGCCTCAGCTTCCGTTGTGAGTGGGATGGGAGTCTGTCTTTATTGTCAACAGTCGTTGCCGCGCCGATTGCGGTGGCCTTTAGTGTGGTCGCGGCAGGGGCAGCAAACTTGTGGCCCGCAAGCTCGATGTCAAGAGTCGCAAGCACGACCGAACAACAGCTCTTGCGAGGTCGAATAAAACCAGTATCGACGTTATCGTCTCGAAAGCAATAGACACAACGATATATCAGATAGTGAGCTCAAACTGGTCGTCGAAGAGATGGCCAGGTACCAGGAGGTCCAAGTCCCACCCGGAGGTTTTGGGACCGCAGGTTTTGGGCGATGATGACGTAAAGAATCTCAACATGAAGGGGCTGGCCGACGGGAGAATAACTCCCTCGCCCGCCTCGGGACGTAATATGCTTGTTCGCGTGTCTGTAGCAGCAGACCCCGTCGCCATACTGCCCAAGCGCCATAATTCACTTGGCGCCACCTTACGAAGCATACAACTTTCGGGCAAGATTTTCGCACTGGAATGTTTGTAGCCGCAGCGCCACTTGTGCATCGTCCGATTTGCGATCGGGGCGATCCACTTGGCCGGCGATGGGCGTGACCCGTCCCTTGTAGGTTTGCTCGTGCTGTAATTTGCAAGCGGTATGGGTGCTGGTGGGGTTGGGGTGGGTGCGGGCTCCAGATGGTGAAATGGTCCAGATGTTTGTCATGGGTGGTCCAGGCCCCGAGCGATGCAGTAGTATATCCAGGCCACGAGTAGTATAACCAAGGTTGAGTCTGATGTATTGCGTAGGGTGTGCCCCGCCCCGTAGGGGTGGGGGCGGGCTTCAGGGGGTTAAGTGGTCCAGTTCAGCAGGTGAAGTGGTCCAGTCCTGGAGGTGAAGTGGTCCAGTCCCAGCCTTTTTATTACTACTGTATCAAATGCCCAAATGCACCTATCATCCACTGCCCACCCACCATAAATACCGTCCCTATCTCCCGCAGTGATGATGACGCTTTGCTGCCCTGAGTACGTCATATGTGACATCGCCTCACGCCAGGGCGACTGTTGTCTGATGCCCTGGTGTGTGCCCGAAGCATTGCTCGCCATGCGAGCCAGGATCAGGACCCTAGGTGGTATCCAGGTGAGTCCCTTCCGCGCCCGTTCGTCCGTACATCAGGCCCGGTTGCTCAAAACCTATGTTAGCTTAACGGACTATTAACGCTTTCACCCCTAAGTAACTGGAATGTATTTTGATATGTTCATTTTGCAAACAATCCAACCGTCACAAAACGATTTTCAGACTAGTCGATTTATGAAAATGAGATGTTCTCAAACATATGCAAATGCCACTATAGCGGACTTTCGCGTTCAAAGGGTGAAATCCTTAACAGCGTACAACAGTCCGATAAGCTAACAGAGGTTTAGAGCAACCGGGCCTGTTAAGGATTTAACAGCCCGTTATGCTATTGGAGTTTTTGAGCAACAATACCCACTCTATTTACTTCGCGTGAATAACCAAATGTGTTTCCAGTAGCCTATTTCACCAACATTTCAAAGTATACTTATCTTGCTATGTACACTTTGAGAGAGAACTTTTCAATTTAAGGATACATTTATTAATTGTTATTTTACTGAATTTATTACATTATCACAGCCATTTTCGCTTGATAATGTAATAACTTCAGTATAATAATTCTGAATCATCAAATATAATATGCAGTTGTTAGTTCTGTATTAAATAATGCATTTCAGGAAAAATGAATGATTACTCCCTCAAATTGCGCTTTGCTAGATAAGTATGCTTTGCAATTTTCGTGAAATACTAGTATGCTGCTGGTCTCTCATTTCATATTTGACTCTGGAGCAATGTATTGTGCATGTAACAGACGGACCACCGACAACATGTACTTGTACATATTATTATTCGTCGGCATAGTCATATATACATGGACATGCCCGTGACACCTGGGTTTCACACTTTTAATAATATGCCGAATGGTACTGACATAGTGGGGTTATGTCCGCATTTTCAGGACATCACACAGGATGGTTTTGAAACCAGGGCGACTCTGACATTCATTTTGTTGTCAAATAAACAAGCAGACGCACAAGGGACAAGTTTTTTCGACCTCTCAGTGAGTTCAACGAGCTATATCTATGGCCACACCGACCTATGTTACATGACTGCAGATACAGCAGCAATCAAATTGAGTGCAATACGCATGCCAATTTACTTAATTGTTATTTAGACATTCGACCCTAATTACTAGTAAATGTGTCATGATCGTTTTGAACGATTTACTTAATGAAAACAGTATTTAGACGGACACCGAATGACCAACCGATACTGACCGTCCGACAACGACACTGACCGACCAACTGACACCGACCCACCCGACCCACCACAGATCCGACCACCGAACACCGCCACCGACCACCTGACCACCGACCCCGACCGACCGACCGACCGACCGACCGACCGACCGACCGACCGACCGACCGACCGACCGACCGACCGACCGACCGACCGACCGCCCGACCGACCGACCGACCGACCGACCGACCGCCCGACCGACCGACCGGCCGCCCGACCGACCGACCGACCGACCGACCTCCGACCGACCGAACCGACCGACCGCCTCCGACCGACCGCCGACCGACCGACCGACCGACCACCACCGACCCGACCGACCGACCGACCGACCGACCGACCCGACCGACATACATACACCGACCGACCGACCGACCGACATACACCAACCGACCGACATACACCAACCGACACGGACCGACCGACACTGACAAACGTACACTGACCGACACCAACCGACCGACCGAGAGATACCGACCAACCAAAAATGATCGATCGACCGACCGACATACACCAACCGACCGACCGACATACACCAACCGACACCGACCGACCGATACTGACAAACTTACACCGACCGACACCAACCGACCGACCGAGAGATACCGACCAACCGAAAATGGCCGATCGACTGACACCGACCGTGCGAAACCAAGTGACCGACACCACCGACCGACCGACCGACCGACCGACCGACCGACCGACCGACCGACCGACCGACCGACCGACCGACCGACCGACCGACCGACCGACCGACCGACAGACCGACCGACCGACCGACCGACCGACACCGTACCGACCGACCCGACCCCCGACCGACCCGAGTCCGACCGACCACCGACCGACATACATACACCGACCGACCGACCGACATACACCAACCGACCAACATACACCAACCGACACGGACCGACCGACACTGACAAACGTACACCGACCGACACCAACCGACCGACCGAGAGATACCGACCAACCAAAAATGACCGATCGACCGACCGACATACACCAACCGACCGACCGACATACACCAACCGACACCGACCGACCGATACTGACAAACTTACACCGACCGACACCAACCGACCGACCGAGAGATACCGACCAACCGAAAATGGCCGATCGACTGACACCGACCATGCGAAACCAAGTGACCGACACCGACCGACTGACCGACACCGGCCGACAACGACCGACACTGACCACTGACATCGAAAAACTGATACCGACCAACTGACCGACACCGACCAACCGACACCGACAGACAGACAGACAAACAGGTTCGTTACGAGCCGTCTCATCTGGATCTACAGTGTTTGTCTATTTCATTAATAACTGTCGGATTGACCTGATTGACTGAAGATGATGCTATGTTTCAGGGTACGATCTGCAATGACTGCATGGCCTTGTCGTGCTGTTGGATGTGTGCGGTCTGCCAGATGCAGAGGGAACTCAACGCCATGGGCCTATAGGATATCGGCACATATATGGGCATATATGATATATATATATATATATATATATATATATATATATAAATAGACCAGTAGTGTAGGAAAATGGGCTTGGAATATCACTACTAACTTATAATAGAACTACTTCCGGGGCATCATCAGTCTTAGAGCTGTCATGTTCTTTAACCATTTCACCCCAAAGTAACTGGAGTGGATTGTGATATGTTAATTTTCCAAACACATCCAATCGTCACAAAATTATTTTCAGACTAGTTCATTTATGTAAAGGGGGTGTTTTTGTTCTAAAAATATGACATTGCTTGCAAATGTGCAGATCCTGATGGGACGGCTCTTACGAGCCAACTCATCTGGATCTACACTGTTTGCTAATACCACTACACAGGCCTGCAGTTTATTTAAATTACAAATTCCACCTATTCTAATGTCAACGATGTTTCGGAAGTTTTTCTCTTGAAATTTACTCGAGATTTTCCAAGTGAGTAACCTGCTTATAATGTTGCTGTATATATGGCTATACTGAATACAGAACTTGGTCCTGATGCAAATACATACGAGATACACCCTGTGATTTCGGAAATCGCCGTAATTTCATAAAATACATTTACAAAATTTAAAATATTTTCCGTAAATGTGGGCAACAGTTGACAAAACGTTCAGAGTACATACAGAATTATATTCCGCATGTACTTGAAAGGTTTGTCAACTTTTGACTTCATTTATAAAAAGTATTGTATATTTTGTAAACGTATTTAATGAAATTACGCATATGTGGAAGTGACTGACGAAATATGGTTTGCGGCATTTGTAAGCATTGTAGACCAAGACCAGACTCTGCACCCGTCATTCCGTCAGTGAAACACCCGGGATTCTTATAATAGCTGTATGTATATAGAGAATAGTAGGTTAGTGCCGTGAATGGGGAAAATATCTGGCAAGGCTTAGGAAACGGGTTGGGGATGTGCTCTGCCGAGCACATCCCGTTACCGTGCCGAGCCAGACATTTTTCCCATTCATGGCACTAACCTACTATTCTATTTATCCCGTCAACACCCACAAATGGCTTTAAAATGCAAAACAAATAACCCCAGTCACCGCACATATTCATACGCAGTGATTAGGTCGTATTGACAGGATATCAAAAATGTTTCACGGCACCGTGTTTCACGGCACATACTCACTGTGTTGACGGGATACATATCGATATCAGGATACAGGAGAGACCTAGCGGATCGAGATCCAGACTGGTCTAAAATGCCCATTATTTCCACAACAAATATAATGCAAAGTGCTGGTAACTCATGGATGTCTCTGGTAATCCGGCGTGTATATGCCCATATGCGCGTGTTCTATATTATTTAATGTGCTCCTATCATGAAATAACATAACATAACATAATATAGCATGTATTAAAAGCAAAGTCACCTCTGGCCACATGTAAGTGGCATATGAGAACGTGCTGCTTCAGTAATATAGACCATGTAATGTACAATGTGCGGATGGTAAGATAATCTGATGTAGCAGTTGTGGCAGGGAAGATACAGCATAAATACATATAAATACTGTTTGCGGACCACTTGTTGTTCATTTTATTTACTCCCTGAAATGATGATGTGTATATAATTAAAACTGCTGATCTATTATTTTAATTTGTCAATTATAAGTTAAACAGACATAAATAGTTTAGACAATACTATTGTACTTTTATCCTGATCAGACTGTGTAATGTAAGAAAGATATATATGAAGCCTGGCGCACATCCAACAAACGTATCAGGAGATATGTGAAATGTTGACGTAAGTGCAAAATTATTGTCACAAAGGTTAAGGTCACCAACGTGAAGGTCGATGTCACGACGACGACGACGACGATGAAGCCGGAATTGTGACCGCTATGTCTCACTTTCTACTATCGTATGTGAGAGAAACAAGCAATAAAGATCGTTATCCCGTCAACACAGTGCGTATGTGCCGTGAAACACGGTGCCGTGACACATTTTTGATATCCTGTCAATACGACCTAATCACCGCCTATGAATATATGCGGTGACTGGTGTTAGTTTTTCGCATTTTAAAGCCATTTGTATGTGTTGACGGGATAAATAGAATAGTAGGTTAGTGCCGTGAATGGGAAACATATCTGACGCGGCTCGGAAACGTGATGTGCTCGACAGAGCCTCGCAAATGTCCCGTTTCCTAAGCCTTGCTATATATGTTTTCCCATTCACGGCACTAACCTACTATTCTCTATTTATCAGGCTACAAAAGAATGTGACCTGACCAGGAGCTATACTTGTCAGAAATAGCATAAGCCCCATAACGATGACGATACCGGAATGGTGACCGCCATGTCTAACTTTCCACTATCGTTAAAGTAGAATGACCGATGGTGGTTCGGTATCAATGTAAAGATGTTTGGTAAACGTATCAGGAGAAATACGAATTTAGGACGTACGCCCAAGTTTTGACCGACATGACCTAAATTTCGAGAATATTCGGTCATGGTCACGCGAATGACCCAGGGTGGTTAGTTATCAATGTAAGGAAACTACTGATAAAGTTTGGCGACAATCCAATTTCATATGCGAATATTCACATTTTGACGGACATGACCTACATTTCGAAAACGTAGGTCACTGTCACTTGAATGACACAGGGTGGTTAGGTATTAATGTAAGGAAGCAAAGGATGAAGTTTGGCGAACATCAGATGTCCAAATTTTGACGGACGTGATGTATATTTTGAGAAAAGAAGGTCAAGGTCACTCGAAGTACCCGGGGTGCTTTGATATCGATGTGCGGAAACTTACTGATGAAGTTTAGCGAACAACCGACTAATGTATCAGGAGATATACACACTTTGGACGCAAATCCAAGGTTTGATTGGCGCGATATATATTTCGAGAAAGAGGTCACACAAATTGCAGAGGGTGGTTAGGTATCAATGTAAGGAAGCTACAAGTGAAATATGGTTAACATCTGACTAATGTATCCAAAAGGTATGAGCAATTTGGACGTATGTCAAAATTATTGACACACGGGTTAATTCCATCCGAGTGATATTGGATGAATATGTATATCAATGTGAGGAAGATATTTATGCAGTTTGGTAATTATCAGACTAACGGGTCAAGAGATATGCGATATTGGACTTACGTCCGAAGGTTACGTCCCAAATTGTTGACGACGACGGCGACAGAATTGTGTCTGCATGTCTCACTTTCCACTATCGTGGGTAAGACAAAACGTCGGTCATGGTCATCAGAATCACGGAGCGTGGTTGGGTATCAATGTACGAAACTACTCATGAAGTTTTGTGAACATCCTAATAACGTACCAGGAGATACACGACATTTGGATGTACGTCTATTGATAGCTATTGATGAAGTTTTGGTAATGATTCGACTAACGGGTCAAGATTTAGGCAACATTTGGACTTATTTCCAAAATTTACGTCCCGAATTGTTGACGAGGAGCTACACAGAAATCTTACATGTCCCATTTCTCCATTCACAGCCACTCTTAGAACTGTAATTCATCAATATCTTCTTCAACTTCCATAAATAGTATTTTGGTCAGCATGCGTTTGCTATACGGCATATCCAGAATCGCGTTTCGCCCCTGGGGCCGTTTCACTAAACTTCGTATGACTAAAATGACGTAACTGCAAAATTGGGATCGTCTAGAAATATTTTTTGAGGGATTTACTTTTTATGAACATAGGCTGCATATGCAGCCTATGTTCAATAAATGTAAATCCAGTAATTGTTTACAAGAAAACAGCGTTATTGTGAATTTTGCAGACTATCATAATTTTGCACTTACGAACATTTTAGTCTTACGAGGTTTAGTGAAACGACCTCCATAATCGCGTTTCGCCCTGGACTCCTGGTGCCATGGTTACATCCGAATGGCAAGCCCACCGAAAACGGCAGTCAATATCAGTACTGAAACATAAACAACAAAAGACTGACATATATGCGACAACCCATGGGATTTCGGACATCTGCATAATTTCATTAAATACGTTTACAAAATTTACAATATTTTTCATAAATTAAGTCAAAAGTTGGCGACATCATCGGAGTACATGTGGAATATGCTTCCACTTGTACTCTGATAATTTAGTCAACTTTTGACGCCATTTACGGAAAATATTGCAAATCGTGTAAATGTATTTCATGGCAGTACGCAGTCCGAAGGTACAAATTCCCATGGGGTGTCTCATATGTGACTGTCATTGGAGAAATGGGACTGATATGATTCGTGACCAGTGTAGCTATTGGTTGGATGCACATGCTAATCTGGATATACACTGGTCGCAAAAACCCATAAGCCCCATTGTTCAAGTTACAGCTACATACAAAGCGCGATTTCAATCGCAATCGTTATTATTCCGTACAAGCGTTCAGCACAGAACACTGTACTGCTGGAGGCCGTTTCACTAAACTTCGTACGACTAAAATGTTAGTAAGTGCAAAAGTAGGATCATCTGGAAAGTTTAATTGATGTATTTACATTTATTGTAACATAGGATGCAAATAACTAATATAGTAACACTATTACGTAGCGTACAGTATGTCAGATGGGCGGGGTAATGGGATTTCTTAATGGGCATGTGTATGTCATATGTCCGAGGCTTCCACCTGCGGGTACGTACCTTACCGCAGTTACCCCGAGTAGGTGACACATTAGCGGGTAAATGTCGACCATGTCGAACGGCTGCGCAGTAAACCCCTGCTTGAACGCGGGACCCAGCGCCATGAATAAAGGCCTGGAATTGTTCACCCTGAGCGGATTGTAGCCACGCATTCCCACTGAAATAACATCATCTCTGTATACACACGGCGGCATAAAGGTGGGATGAGGGCATACAGTGCAGACTCCGTTTTTGTTCCACCGTAGACAACACTTGCAAACTCAACGCGAACGCAACGCGAACGCAACGCGAACGCAACGGTTTGCTGTAGCGTTGTATACGTTGTTCAAACGTATAATACGGTTCGTACACGTGTAATACACATTGTCAAATCGTTTAGTTTAAAAGCGTTGTATACGTTGTTTAAACGTATAATACGGTTCGTACAAGTGTTATCTTGTCGTTTCTCTACCCATGGGATAATGTAAATAGAGAACTAGAGATGCCAAAATGTTCGATCATCTATGTTTAATGTGTGGACTCGTGTGGATAACTGGTGACCTGGTAGTACGGCAGTCTGGTACGATACTGGTACGAACCCTCGTACAAAGTACGAAGGAAGAAACACTCTGAAATAACAAGGGTTACCATGATTACTTATTAGCATGACTAATATATACCTAACGATGGGATGGACACACAACTTGACTGGCAAGTTGTGAGTCCATGAGAATCGTCTCCTTAAACAATCACTATGCACCATACTACCAGTCACGTCCGGAATTAACACACATAGTACATAACATTTATATAACAACACATGAGTAACAATTAAAACATGTAGTCATACATGGATTGCTTGTACCCGTGTTAACACGCACAAACATGGTCTGACGTTTGCAACCTATAGAGACTGGGTAGAACCAGTTCAACACCTGACATCCTTGCATATTACCTACTTGATCCACTGGGTAGAACCAGTTCAACCTCTCGACTACATTGCGTCTGTCCTGACGGATCCACTGGGTAGAACCAGTCCAGCATATGTGCCCTGAGTACCCACAATTGCAGAGACATGTACACAAACATTTAGACAAGACATGTAACACAAACATTTAGACGAGACATGTACACAAACATTTAGACGAGACATGTACACAAACATTTAGACACCTACCAGAGGGATGGTTCTGGGCGTTCAGACACGCCACTATCACTCGCTATCATTCGATATCGTTCTCGCGGTGAATGTCAGTAGAACAACTGTAAGGGATGAGAATGTATTCGATTGAAACATGCAATAATCCTGTGAAGTTAATGTGCGAGATGCTAAATTCAAATAACCCGCCATTTTGGGAAACATCGCGCACCGCAAACACAGTCTTGGGAATGCAGCTTAACAGACTAATTAGAGCGACCTTGTCAACCTCACCCAATGCAGAATCGATTCCAATACAAACATGATAAAATGGCACAAAACAAACAACTTACATGATTACTATCGCCCGTCAAACTATAAAATCTGTCATCAGCTGTTTGAAAGATGTCTTCCTTGATTTCTGCCTAAACAATGCTCACTACCAAACAATACCCAGAATGCAACAGTATCACTTCCTAAACTACTAAAACTAGCATTCATGGTCAAAGGGAAATAACTCTACCGACACATAAATCAGAAGGTAACGCAAAGTACTGAAAGTCCTGAATAATGGTCCGGTTACACACGTGTAATACACATTGTCAAACCGTTTAGTTTAAAAGCGTTGTATACGTTGTTTAAACGTATAATACGGTTCGTACACGTGTAATACACATTGTCATACCGTTTAGTTTTAAAGCGTGTAAATACGTTTAGCTTCAAGGCATCTAACACGCTTTGGCGTATACATATGTAGCGAGGTGAAAGAGTTGAAACGTGCACCACGCTTTACCTGGAAGCGTGTAGCTATATGAAAGCGTTGAAACGTGTACAACGGTTACACGTTTTAACGCGAATACCTGTTCGGCCCCGATCGCTTCGAGGCGTCCTTGTTTCGTCCCTTTTAAAATATCGTCAATACATACCCTCAGAACGAGCTCAAAGTGCATCGGCGGTGTGATTTAGCACTTCAATTGATCTCTAATCCATGATGCCTAATGAGTCACGCTTTTAACACGACAGATGTACCTTGTCGTTTATCAAAATTTTGCGAATTGTAGATCACGTGAGCCGGCTGATCAGGATCTGCGGCATTCCTACGTACATGTACATTTGATATACACAAATATGACCCCTAATACAGCGTAATGTAGCAGTTCCTAACTTAATATGGAATAGCCCGGGCCGATAGTCCGTATCAGTTACTTGGGGTTAAATATTACGAACACAGTGCATGGTTTCTATATTTTATTTTAACATCATCAGAAATGGCGAGTCTAGGAACTCTCGTATCTTTACGCTGAAGCCAGTCTATTTCAGTCACTAATCCGCTATACACCTGTCCCAAGCGTGTGTTAAGAAAAATCGATATTTGGAGAAACTGAATACACAGCGAGCTGCACACTGGTTTAACATGGATATGGCCCGCGGATATGTGTCATAAATTACTTGGTCGTCAAAACCGGTAAATTTACAAGGTTTATAGCGAAATAGCAGCCGACTGGCAATTTTTCTCTGACCGATTTTTAAGACTAGTTTTCAAATCTAAATTGGTCTGAGAGTTCACAAATCGGTCCAGAACCGGAAAACTGAAAATTGTAGAAGCCCTGCAGTCTAGAAGTATATATACACACACGAAGAACGATCTAAACATGCGCATTCTACGCGATACACGGTTGGCATACCAAAACGTGTAATGGGGTAAGACCCGTGGAAACGTGTTATACGTATAACACGGTTTCATCTGTACGGTGCTGTGTACATGTAGAAGCGTGTAACCGTTCGTCAAAGAAAGTGTTAAATCGTTTAAACGGTTTACCTTAGCGTTGTATACGTTTACAACTGTTGTATACGTTTACAACCGTTGTACACGGATTACACGTTTGCGCAAGAGTGGGGAAACGCAACGCATGGCCGAAAACTTATTACACGTAGACGACACACGGTTTGAAACGCAACTAACGGAAACTCCACGGATACGCAACGCACAACACTTTGTACACGTATAAACCCGGAACATTTTGTCAGAAACGACTGTACCACAGGTGGAAGACTCGGACCTGTGACGCAAACAAGGCACATTAAAAAGAACTGCATTTTGGTGGTCCAGGGAGTTCGGCACAGACTTATGTTGTTTTGCGAAGAATAGATTTCCGTGTCGGTAGACACGGAAATCGATTCTTCGCAAAACCGACATATGTTTTGGCGAACATACAGAGACCACCAAATGCAGCTTAACAAGGCGCGTTTGATGCGCCATATTTCATCAAAATCCGGTACGTAATAAGGACCATATAAAATAATACGTACGTTGAAACAGATGGATTCTGGAGTTTCAGTACTTCTTGTTGTTGTTAGTACCACGTGATCATACACCTTGGATTAGAACCAAGATGGTGGCCGAAACTTGTTTTAGCTGCAATCTGCCTTATTTTGTGCATAGTTACAAGCGGCACCACACAGTATTTTTTCCTGAATATGTATACATGTAGGAATGTGGTTGTTTATTTCGTAAAAACATTCATTTCTAAATGAATAGTATCGCTTCCTGTAGAAACAAAGCAAATCACAGCGTGTCACTTACTTATAGTCCGGTTGCCGGTCATATTGTTTGTGAAGATGAAACCTTCGTCGGTCTCCAGTACTATGGGCGATATGCGCGGGTTGTCACTGTAGTGCAGGCTTCTCATCACTGCTACGCCCTTCTCGTATACGTGGATATTCTGGACATTCGCTAGACGTTCGATAATTCGGTTGTGCTGTCCTTAAATGTGATAAGAAAATTCGTTTGCATTACGAGTCGTATTCTCAACCGTATGCTAGTATGATATGAAGAATGTATGCCATATGTTGCAGGATTTTCGGTTAACTGTTTGGCTGACGCTACACGTTCTACCTTTATCAAATCAATCAATAATGATCGATGTGAATTTCAAATTGCATTCGGTGTATGTACTGAATGTTGAATAAATCAGACAAATGCCATCGTAATTGCATAAAGCCAACATCAGCATGTCCTGAAATCAGCTCTGCATTGGAAAATGTCAAAAACTCAAAATGTCAAAATTGTGCCATAAGGTACCTTTTCTGTAGCATGTGCGGTCTACATTTGATTTACCATTCACAGATGATTCTGCCGAATTGAATGTTATTGACATGTGTCCGTTGACGGAACATCGGTATTTAGTACTACCATACTAGATAACCTACATGGATTATAGTTGCCAGCGAGCAGTATAATGAGGATGTCGTATGCGCATATTATCTACTGCATTTGTAATTGTGAACAGTAACTCTGCAAAGCCCCCACGCCGGTACGGGAGCTTTGCAGAGTTACTACCCGCAACTAAGTATCTACCTTCCTTTAGAAAGATGTTAATGTTCAACAGTCCCAGCCAGTTTGCTTCCGTTGTATACCAGTTTGGATCGATATATGTGTCGACAGTCACAGCGTGTTCTAATGCTGACATCCCATGATCGGAGGTCAGGATAATATGTGTCGTGTCCAGTAGACCTGCGTCTCTGAGTTTATGTAAAAGACGTCCCAGTGCATTATTCAATATCCCCGTGATTGCATATCTCACCTGTGGAGATTGCGGTCCGTATTCATGACATATCTCATCCGGCTCGCTGAGGTACAACATACCCAGATTGACCGGGGTTTGTTTGTCAGTTATCCACCTCATTAGATAGTCCACACGCTCGTTTGACGGCATTGACAGATTGTTCATACAATCTGCATTAGGAATGACCATATCTGGTGCTATACCCTTTACCCGGGCCAGACCCGTTGGCCATAAAGCAGAGCCCACCCGCCGCCCCACGCCCGCCTTCTTATTGATCACGTATATTGGCTCCGCGCCGTTATCGCACCATGTGGCATCAACATTGTCATCCATGCTGCGGAAGTCAAACCAGGCCTTGTAGGTGCTGTCATAGAAGACATTACCGACGACGCCGTGGCTCTCGGGATAGAGACCGGTGATGAGAGTGTAGTGGTTCGGGTATGTGACGACCGGGAACACGTTGTTGATAAAACCCGCCCGCACACCATGCAGAATGAAGTACAATGGGACCTCTCTAAACCGGACACCCTGGGAGGTCCCATAATGTCCGGTTTAGAGGGGTTCCACTGCAATTAAGCACTCGGTTACTAATGTTTGTCATGAACAGACAGAACAATGAAATAAATTACATGTAACCCATCTAAAGTAAGCATAATGTGGTCCATAGGATGTCCGGTTTAGAGGGGTACCACTGTAATTAATCACTCGGTGACCAATATTTCATCTAGCGCAGATGATGCGGGCGTGAGATCCTCGAAAGTGGCGGGGGACCGCTTCCCGAATGGTTGCGATATCGGAAGGGGATAAAACCTTTGGATAAATTTAACGACGAGCTTTGCCTGTTTATATGTATCGTTCTTCACACGGCTGATCTACGAGCAGACCGCTGTCTCACACAAACGCAAGATTTGGCTCACGAATATATCCATTTTTGTAAAAGTAAGGGGTGGAAAAAGCCGACCGGCCCTATACTATTTGACGACATCAAAAAAGTGGAGGAATGTTTTAAACACGGAATTGAGGTGTAAGAACCAGTCGAAGAGGGCACATGGTATTTAAGAAAAGTGGCTGCGCATTACGAAGAAATTGGTACGAAGAAAATGAAAATCGGTATTTACAATAATCACGCATTCCTGATAATGACATGAACAAAACCACCAACACACTCTGCTGCTACGGGTGCAACCAGAGATTCACGCCATCCCATAGTTTAAAACGGCACGCGCTCACCTGCATGCGAGGGGAGACGAAGCTCACGTGTAAAGACCAGTATCTGCCTACGAAAAGGCCTTTTACCCCAGATCTCACGCTAGCGCGAAGGCGACCGGTTGGATAAAAACGTTCGAACGGTTCGGTAGACCCCATATACACACTGCACACTGCGGTCACGGCGGTGAGAGGTTGGTGGGTGGAGAGCCAGCCGACGGATTTTGTGAGGAAACTAACACGGTTTACCAATTTCACGGGTGTTATTGGCACGGGTGTCCTGAGTGCACCGATAAGGAGGCGAGGCGCGCAGCGAGGGCGGTTGCGGGAATGGAAGACGAGCAGGGCAACCTGGCGGGCCGGGCGATCTATGACCATGTAGAAGAATGCTACAACGAATTTTGTCCAAGGTGTCCCGACAAAGTGCCGACTGCCCCCATCGGCAAGACCACCCAAAAGCGCAAATTCAAGTCGTGCTATAACCGCCGCCGCCCACGCAAAATAGCGCGAGTCGCGGAAGAAGCGACCCTGCATTATGTCGAAGAAATTTTAATCATGAAAGAGGAGGCTGCCGAAAAGAAGGCGTTGGCAAAGGATAGAAAAAAAAAACTCTCGCGAGAGACGCTGCGATCGCGAAGGAGTTTACATTAGTTACTAGTTGGGAGTGCGATTATAACGGCCCCTGGGATAATACGCCGGTTCCTCCGACAACCGTTTACCCATACCAGATTGTATACGATTTTGAAGCGTATTTATCGAAAACTAGCGAAGGTGATAGTCGATGCAGGAGTAAGAAAGGTAATCTCGAATTTGTAAACGAGCATGTGCCCATAAGCGTGAGCATCTGTGATAATTTATGTACTGAAATAACTCACATATGCGAAACGGATCCGGCCAAGTTAGTTGCTCTATTTATGGAAAACATACAGGAAAGGGGTAAGCGCATACGAGAGGCTGTTGGTAAAATATATCTTCCTACCTGTATGGACAGACTTCCCGCTACCCAACAACGCGATGGATTGATCAAGTCCCTGTAATCGGTTTCAACTCTAGTCGATGCGATCTCAATCTGATAAAAAAAACATTGCTTCGGGCTGTTGACAGATACGACATCGAAAGTTCTCGTCGGTAAGAAAACAAACACGACGATAGCCCGGAATAAAATATTGGGACAGTCAACTGAACCCGAAGGAAAAAATAACCGCGACGGAATTGGCCGCATGCAATGAGATTTATAAAAATAAAAATATGAGGACGTTCAGAGAGTGGCTGCGATATTACATCGATTTGGACGTGGGCCTGTTTATAGAGGCGATCGGTAAAATGTTGAGTTTTTACAAGACGGGAGGTATTGACATGTTTAAAGACGCGGTTACTCTACCCGGGGTAGCGCTGCAGTACCTTATTAGGGGGACAATAAAAGAATACGTAAAATCCTATCAAACTAAACAAAGCATAGCGGCTGCGGCCATATGTCCCCCGCTGTTCGACCCTGAGGCTGAAACGTACGAAATGTTGAAAGCCGCTCTGGTCGGTGGACCGTCAATCGTATTCTCTCGCCAAGCGGAAGTCGGAGTCACCAAAATTAGGCCAACACCAGAAGGGGACGATAACAAATGCGAAGCGGTGGTGTGTCTCGACGCTAACGCGCTGTATCTATCTACGTTAAATAAAGAGATGCCTTGTGGTGAGGAATATATACACCATAATGAGAAACCCCACGACCCCAAACGAATATTATGCTTTACCAGAAAAGTGTTATCCGGGAGATGGTTCGGATTTGCCGAAGAGGATATAGAAGTTCTTTCCGCATGATCAATTTTCGAAGATGTCCCCACTATTTATCAACATAATAGTCGAGGAAGGGGAAGTACCCGATTACATGCTAAAATATTTAGACGACACGGGAAGAAAACGCGGTAGAGGGAAGAGTCTCCGGAGGGGCACCTGAATACGACATATACGAAGGACGAGAAATGTGTGGACAAGGCATTAAGATCTGCATACTTCCATGATTTGGAGGAGATCGGCGATGCGTACCAGATATCTTCTAGAAAAGGTAATGTGGTTATGACTAGGCCGTTTCACTGCGGGATAGCCGTGTACCAACTCGCCAAGCTGAGAATGTTGGAATTCTATTACGATTTCTTAAACCAGTATGTGGACAGAACAGGTTTTGAATTAATACAAATGGATACGGACAGTCTATACATGGCCGAATGCGCGAAACCTCCGCAAGGGAATGAGAAATACGGCAGTTTCGATAGTATTGTAGCGTGTCGGCGGTCAAGGGTGATGCGAACACTACACTGGTTGCAAATACCAAAGAAGTAAATGTAGTAGTAAATATTGTAGTTGCGCTGCCACCAGCAACCAGCGTAGATACATACGCTTGACCGCAGATAGGCTCAATATCGCCTCGTATGGTATGACAAATGACAGAGACAGATGTACACGATAAATGATTTATATAGTAACCAATGTGAATGTTGATATACAAGAAACAATAGAATAAAGTCAGTATTCGCTTGACAAGCCTTCTGTTGGTAACGGCCTCGGATGTAAATGACGTCCCGGATAAGGGTCTCCGTTTGCTGGTCAAAAAGATGGGCACACGTTGTATGCCTGGGATGACCCCGTCTGTTGATTAAATAGTCCAAACGTCTGGTCACTCAACGGTGGGCGTGTCACAAAGTATGCCCCATCAATGGACGTCGATTTGTTGATAGGTTCAGAAACAAAGGCTGGTATCTTCCAGTGTATGGGACCTGCCGACGGTCTGGTAAGCTACCGGGTTACACGATCTTCTGGTAGATATTAGCGGTCGAGATCCACTATGTTTTTCTAGATATTCGCGGTGAAAACGCCACAAACCGGGTTACGTATCCCAGCTTGAGTAACGAAAGCATGACGCGCGTTAACGATGTTGATATGGGAATTACAGGTGACCGGAAGATTTCCCAAACGTTTACAGCCCAAATACGTGGTTATAGGAGCAACGTTGTGAGTACATTCTGGTTAATACAGCAAAACAATATTCCATGGGTCAATGTTACGTGTAGATCCGGTGATAGCTGTGCACGGATAAATGGGACTACTAGCTTGCAGTGTAGCTTGATAGTACTAAACATACATCATGTTGGCAAAACGAGCATGAATTCATCAGTATGTATCTCTCTGCACCACGTCAGAGTATTATAGACATGGATGGAGTAGGACAAGGTGGTGACCTAAGTGAGGATCTGTGTTTGAGGATCACAGGTGAGGATCTCTGGTGAGGAACTGTGTTTGAGGATCCCTAGTGAGGAACTGTATTTGAGGATCTCCGGTGAGGATCCCAGGTGAGGATCCCTAGTGAGGAACTGTATGTCAGGATCCCAGGTGAGGATTTCTAGTAAGGAACTGTATTTGAGGATCTCTGGTAAGGATCTATAGTGACAATCTGTGTTTGAGGATCCCAGGTGAGGATCCCTGGTGAGGAACTATGTTTCAGGTGCTGTGTTGCCGCAAATCTCGTGTTTTCCACAAACACTGGTTGTGTGTAGAGGCGTGAATCGACGAATCTAGCCCTGGTCACAAGATGATTACTCCGCAAATTCTATAAACGTAGGGAGGCCAGGTTAGTTGCGACAATGCAGTTGATATAATTCTGTCCTGGTTGTGAAAAGTCTCACAAAGTCTATATTTTCATAAACCTAGCAGTTGGACTGACGAATGCATCCACAATAAAGCTCTAATTACTCACGATATGGTCATTGGGCGAGTGTTACTAGAATTTCACGGAGATCAGGCCATTGCGCTATCGAGCAAGTGCTATTTTTTGGAGAAGTTGGCGCCCGCGAATACAGATGAGAACATCCAATCATCCAATCCCGGATTGGGGGAGCGGATTCGGGATACCGGGGACCCCCCCTAGGAAATTGGGCTGGCCATTTAAAACATTCCGCAAAAGTATTATCTGCCAGACAGAACACGCTAACCTGGAATCGGTATAAGAACGCGCTGAACTGGGGGCGAGAGGATGTATGCAAAGGCGGGAAAGATATGTGTGAAAACCGCGGATTCCGAATGCGTGACGGCGCGATGAAAATATATACGCAGAGAAAGTTGGGACGATCGGCCTATTGCGATAAAAGAAGAATCCTTCCCGACAGTATACACACGAAACCTCTTTTATAATAATAATAATAATAATTTTTACAAAATTATAAAATTATAAAATTATAAACAAAAAAAATATTTTAATTAATAATTTTCTTAACAATTAATTATTGGATTATAACAGGATTTTTGGTACCCCGAGGGCGACCAACTGTTCTCTTCGGCCCGATAAATCCAAACCCTCCTGCTGGGCCCGGATCTCCGAATATCCAATCTGCTCCCGAGCGGATAGGGGGCTCTTTTGCCCACAGGTTGGTAAGCCGTCGAGAGCCTATATGGTATTTTTGTTTAACCCATAAGGCCGGTACATTTCCCCGAGCCCCGGCAATATATAACAGAGCGGTGTGATCAAGAACAGATTGAGGGATTTTCCGTTCCGTTCTGTAATATACATACGCAGATATTAATGTTCAATATGCAATTTTAAGAAAATTACAAACACCAATGTTAACAGTGTTGATGGATCAATTGGATTATTTAAATTGTTTACTGCATAATTTAATAAAATTACTGATTGTTTACTGCGTATTACTCGCAACAAGTTGCTGTTTAATGCGTATTATTCGCAACAAGTTGCTGTTTACTGCGTATTACTCGCAACAAGTTGCTGTTTACTGCTTATTTACTGACTATTACACGAAACAAGTTGTTGTTTACTGCGTATTAATCGCAATAAGTTGCTGTTTACTGCATAATTTAATAAAATTACTGATTATTTAATAAAATTCAGCAACATTTCGTCAAATACTTATAAATTTTATAAATTTAGTAAAATATCACAATTCCCTCCAATTGTCCAACCCCAATCCATCAACACTGTTGAAATTGAATGGTATTGGTGCTGCTCCCGAGCGGGGTGGTGTTGTAACTTTTCCCCCACTGTTATCCCAATAATCGATAAGGAGAAATGCACTCAGGCTACGCATCGACTGGTTAGCAAGGAATTACGTGCTCGCAAGCATTATCGTTTAGTAATAATTCAAATCAGAAAGTCAGTTATAAAGATATAACCGATATTTTCTCAATGTTAAACAGCGTTCCTATCCGACCGCTGCTTGCCTATAAAGTTTAACAGAGCGCTCAAGAATAAACACGCCCGATATTTTATCAACGTTAAACAGCGTTCCTATCCGACCGCTGCTTGCCTATAAAGTTTAACAGAGCGGTCGGGTAGGAACACCATTGATAAGGTAAACAACCAGTATGACAACGGCGGTCGGATCTGCTTGTCTATATCGGGCACCCCAAAACAAAAAAGAAATATGCTGGGCATGTCTAACTGGACCACCTTTTTTTAATCTATCAGCAGACGACAATGTTCCAATTACACGGCTATGTGTATTTATAGCCGAGTGTATTTCGCCTTATTGAGGCCACGGTGTGCATTGATTTAATTTTAAAACACACACACAACCACCAAGACAGTTATGAAACATAAACCTGGAGATAAATATTACCTGTTCACACACCGCCGGTGTATTTGATTTGTGTATTGGTTTATGCACCAAGCTGTCCAGGCGATCTATATATGAGAGAGGTGACTGCGGCGCGCGGCAACACGATTACTTCCTGGCACGGACAGTTGCGGTTATAGAAATGTATGGCGGCCAGTGGGTGTTGTAACTTTTCCCCCCACTTTATCTCCCAGTTTTAACCTAAATTTATCCCAATCAGTATTCTCAATCTTGGGAAGGGTGGCGCGCGCCTTAGTTCTAATAGTATTTTTTAAATCCTCATATTGATAATTATGGGATGCCCAAAATGACTACCAAATAAACCATAGACGCGTGGAAAACCTACCCTATGCAGTTTTGGCAGAACCAGTTAAATTTTGCCGTGTGGTGCGCCACAACCGGGTGTGGGGTCTCTTACATAAACCATATGGGCCATAACAAGATCGATTTCAGCGAAAGTGCTTATACATTTCACATCTACTACACGATCCGGAGAATCCTACAAGAGATGCAAACGAAATCACCCCAAGAGGATAAGTGGAACCCTCCATACAACGCGGACGACCACAAAGCCTACGAAAGAATATGTGACGAATTTCAGATTTCTAAAAATACCGACTGGAAACAGAAAACAGTTACTAAGCATGGAGGGTTGGGCGATATATTTCTAAACAACAATATCGTAACCCGCAATGGGGGAAGTTTCGATTCAAACACTATGACATTCGGTGCGTCTTCTGATCCACCAGTACACTGTACGTTTGCCGGCTGTAAATACCTTCCATCTGTCATACGTCACGTCGACTACATAGAACAAAGCGAACATGCCGATATCGGCTGGGCGACTTTCATTTTGGGTAGGGGGAAGGGGTTCGCCAGGGCTGGGGTTACCCGCCTCAACGACTCCATTCGCACATACGTCTGGGCCATCCTCGGCGCACAGGCGCAAGCGCACAGTTCTATAATAGGAATCGGGACGGCGTTTGACGCGCCAAAACAGTTCTTGGCAAATGTCGAGGACGCCATCTCATCTCCTGTGGACCTCCCGGCGGCGATAAAGCGGTATCAAGACACTTTGCAGAATGCCCGCACCCCATTCGACTATGAATTTGAAATATGGCGCCTAGCAATATGATACTACCAAACGACCTGTTGACGGTGACAATAATCAGATCGTAATCGCGACCGTCAATCAAAAAATCGGCCACAACGGAAAAGTGAACACGGGTATCATCAAGCTCCCCCCCCCCCCCAACACGGTCGGGAGCGGAGTTGTAAATGGAACATATTACATAAAACCGCAAAAACCCACCCCAGAACGAAGCACGCCATCAAGTTCAACCAGTTCCAGCTCAGGAGCGGGAACTAGTGTCTCGTCAAGTTCCACCGCCGCACCCCCAATTCACGAATTGGAACAGGAGCGGCATGTTCCCGCTCCTGAGCTAGGACTTGATGCACCAGGAAATTACAGCTCAGGAGCGGGAACTAGTGGCACAACCCACGAGGATGGCGCGGGAGCTGGCGCGGGTGCAGCCGCCGCACCACCTACGAGCATCTCGATAACTAGACCTATGGTCGACATAGTCATGCCGAGAGCTATGAGGATGCTTAATATTGTGACGCCCTGCTCTCTGAACAGAGTGCGAAGACGCTCACCGCGTGTCGTCTCCTCGTGAAGAAACCTCGAGATTGTTTCGCAGATCCGACTTACTTGGGCGTAGAGACCCTCACGGAAAGCCGATACAGCCTCCAAGCGAGCTGCTCATTCATCCCGCAACGACCGTAGGCGTTCGGTGATCCGCTCGGTAGATTCTCTATCGCCACGGACCTCCCCAAGTTTTATTTTTTCTAGCGCGATATGTTCATCCAGCGCGGTGAGTTTGGAGTGGTTATGGACCAATTCGCCCCTGACCGTTTGCAGAGCCTTATCGAGTCCCCGGAGTTCGCGAAGATGTAACGGTGGGTCATCGTTCGACCCTTGGTCGAGGTTAAGTATTCCGTCTATCTCGCTTTCGCTGATATCAATTGTGCAAATAGCGTCGGTGGCTAGACGAGGGAGATCGCTGAGCTCGACAGTTTCGATCGTGGCGGCCGACTTCGCCATCGTTTCGTCAGTAGACTGTAGGGACTCTACAGCGAGGGCCGGCATAATTGTTTTAACACGCTTCCAATCTACGAATCCTAGTTCGTCCCTTACGATTTGGCCACCGCCCCGACTTCCAGCAATGGTGCTCAGCGATAGGGGTTTTCCGGTTATTGTGTTGACTATTGGGACAGTTGATGCTTTTAGCCGCAACCTACCGCTCATATCCAATTCGAACTTGGAGTAGTGGCGGCCGACAGATTGGACCACACCTTTTTTCTGCCAAACTGTTGTAGTAGACGTCTACAGTTGACTTGACTAATTGCTGACTTCGACTAATGGTGTTGGTAGCGCCACCTATTTCCTCGCCGGCTGGAGTCTCTATGAAGAGCGTTTCGTCATCGATGTCATCAACGATGTCATCGTCGTCGATGTCATCATATCGATCGCCCTTAGAGCGATCGAATTCTTCCATATTGTAACCAGCCATCTTTAACGATGCATTAAAGAAAAAAGCATACGGGTTTAATAGAGTTATTAAATATGTAAATACGGCCGCTAACTCAATCCATACCGCAGACTGCGGGAGCCCCTTGGGGCGAAAGGCGTGAGAGAGAGCGTCGTTGTTACTAACAACCCATCGACGATCGATCAGAACCAGCAGCTCTTGGCCCGCTTCCCCAACCTCGGAGCTAGCAACGTCATTGTGCCGGGGACTGTTCGCCTCGCTTTCACTATTTCGCTGGCGTCGACAGATGTGGACCGAATCGTCGTTCAGAACCTGGGTCGCGCCATCGTCAAGAAGACCATGATAAAGATTTCTGGGGCAATGAGGTGATGTCGATCGACGACAGCGACGTCTGCCATTGTTACCAGGACCTGTGGAAGACGGCGCAAGAGCGCGAAAACGCGGTCTATCAGGGTATTGACACCAGCAAAAATAAGAACGTCACCAGACTTAGAATCGAGGCTGGTACAAAGTAGATAACAACGCGAGCGACAACGCGTTCGCGGCCGCTTATGGCAACCGCTTCTACATCCCGCTCGACTTTGAGTTGCTGAGAGTCACATGCCCTACTATCAGAGCGCTTTGGCTGACCGCCTCAAATACGAACTAACGTTCAACGACTACGGCCGAGTTTTCATAGCCACTGACGTGGCATCGACGTATACGATCGACAATGTTTCGCTGGAGTACGACATGGTCACGATACCCGAACTCGCGCGAGTGATCAGAACCCAGTACGCCGGGCGCGTTTCCATACTTTACGACCGTGTTCTACGCCACCTCGAGAGGACGAAAGACAAAAGCGACACATTGTGGGTATCAATGTCAACGTACCCGCCCCCTCGATGAAAGGTATACTGATGCTGTTCGAGGAGGGTTGGTTCGCACTCGGGGTTATCAAAACCGACAAATTATATAACCCCAAAATCACGAAGGTCGAGGTGACGATCCAGGGAGTCCCCAATCAACTCTACAGCGCGGGCTTTCGCGCGCACCGGCAGTGGGATGAAGCCAGAAAGCAGTTTGCTGCCGGCTCTAAGCGCTCCCCGGAGGTTGCCGCGGTTGACAAAGACCTGCATCTCTCGGACGTCTCCCTCGCGCAGTTCCTGACTTCCAAGTACGCGTTATGGCTAGACATGCGAGCCAGCGACGACGACCAAATGCACGGTAGTGGACGCCAAGTTGAGAACGCTAGCGAGGGTGTGACAATCCAGATAACCAAAGAGGCGGATGGAGCTGGGCCATTGAACGTGTACTTATATATATTCACAGACGCACAACTCAACATCGAAGATGGTCGATACGTCTCAGCACTCTACAGAAAATAAAAATAAAGTTTGTGATGCCCACTCTGCCATAATATGTGGGCAGACAGGATGCGGAAAAACGGTTTTCATCCCCGACTTGCTCTAGGGGTCCTACCGCGATGTCTTTCGACACATTGTGATCATGTGTCCCACTGTGCGGCACAACGAGACTTATCAGCGGCGCCCGTGGATATGGGCCGACCCTGAGGTATACGTCGTTGACCCCGGCGATTGGCTGCGTGGCTTCTACCAAAGATTCCAGGGTGAGTCCACCCTATACGTGATTAACGACTGCTCGGCCAAGGCGGCGATGACCAGAAGAAAGGACATGCTCTCCGAGCTCGGATTTTCGGGCCGCCATGCGGGGCAAAGCGTATGGATCTCCACTCAGAAGTACAACGCCGTCCTCAAGGATCTGCGCGAGCAAACGAAATGGGTCGCCCTCTTTCACTACAACGACCGAGACTCATTCGATGACTGTCTTCGAGAGAACGACGTAATGCCAACGCGCGAGGAGCACCTGGAGGTTCGACAGATGCTTTCGGAAACTAAGCACGCCAAGCTTCTGTTAAAGATAGATCAACCCACAAATTATGAAGTTATTACTGAATTACTGAATTACTGAATATTTACTAAGTAATCTACTAAATATCTACTAAATATTATTGAATTATTACTAGTTACTCGTAATTTAATAAAACAGTTTGATGTTAAACGTATAAGACTATTCAGAATAGTACACCCAACACTGTTGGAATAATGAACTGCGACGAACTTCTCGATCAGCGAATGGAATAAACAGTCGCTCCGACTCCCGGCACGACTGAGAGACACGGTATTTTTCCAGAAAGATGGCCCGACTGCCGACACGGTATCTTTCCTGAAAGAAAATTAAAACACGACGCGACGCGAGCGGCTAGCTGCGCTGGTTGCTGGGGGACAATCGGAGCAGTATTTCGGAAGGCGTCTCTCAGTTTGTTAGGTGGATAAAATGTCAGATGTCGAGGTTGATAACATGTATGCGCGATACGAATCTAAATTGGGGGCAGACATGACGAAAACTCTTGGGGCGGCCGCTATTCATGTGTACGCTACCGCTGTCAGTGCAATTATCCCTATATCTGACACCGCGGGGTTGATTGGCGATCTAGAGACTGGCCCTTTTGTAGGAAACCCTCTTAGAACAGCCTGCTGCTCAATTTATCACAAGTTTGGAATGTACTTAGCTCCGCTGACAACCGCGTTGACCACGGCTAAGCACTGTCAATTTAGACGTATATTCCCACGAACAATAAGTTCAGAAAATGATGATACAAGACGCACCTGCGAGAGTGACGGAACAGCAATCCCCGATTGAAGTTCCAACTCCGATTGATCCACATGAACTCTCCCCGATTGCACGACACAAAAACCCAAAAAGACAGGCAGCTGGGCGGCTGCCACCCGAAAAGCTAAACAAAATAAAATACTCGCCGAGCTTCGAGAGGCCAAACAGTCGTTATTGGTTCCAGCCGCTCCTCCAATTCACGAATTCGAACAGGAGCATCAATCGCAATTGGAGTTGGGGACAGAAACAGCAAGACACCCGAAGAGAGCTGCAGTTCAATCTCCGCAGGAACTGTAGGAGCAATCGTGGAGTGCTGTAGCTCCTACCTGGATCATCCCGTGGGTTGTTGGTGGTGGTCTGGCAGAAAACGATGGTAAAATGATAGTGAACGCGAGTTATCACGCCGTGGTGATAACCCTAACCCTAACCCAGTATCGGGTTTGCTCGCCTATCAAAGATGGCCTTCGGTTCCCAAGTTGGATATGACCGTGAGAGACGTAGGTCTGGTGACCTTGAATGTAGCGTCCGCAGTTTCGACCCGAGATTATCTAATTGAAGCTGGAATTCTACCTGCTAATATATGGAAATAAATGGCTACGATCGCAATAATAGTAGGTGGCGCAATCGTGAGCGCAGCGGCGTTCGGCGGTAGCAACTATTTATTCTCGTTAATTCCCAAAAAGTCGGACACGGATGAGGAGCGTAAGCGTCACGATTTAGCTGTAGAACAACTCAATAGCGCAAAGGAAATACGGTAAAAAAAAAACACGAACCACCCGTCTGGACTGGATCTACGAAGAGTTTCGACGCGGGAATCACGCCGTGCAAACATTCCGGAACGTTGACGAAGCCATGCGCAAGTACGCGCGGGTAAATCCGCAGAAAATACTGGCGGTGCTGTATCCCGAGCCCAAACTTTCAGATTTTTATATACCGTCAGAGGCCCAAAAAGACCGCGAGATCGCGTTCATCGTGGGGATGGTTTCGACGGGTCTCGTCAGCTACTATATTGGAAAAGCAATAAACAAAAGCTATAAGCAAGAACGAACACTCGGCCACCATTTTCGCAAAGCGGATGTTAGATTCCCCCGAGTTCCTTTACAACTTAACCGGCAGCAGCAGCGGAACTTCCCCCAAAGGTTTAGTATTGACGACGCAGTTACCGGATGATCGGGCGAGGACATGTTGGAGACTGTTCGACCTACTAGAATACCTCGCATACGATGGACACGCGCAAGCTTGATACCAAACTATCGGTTCGCCTAGCGCGCAAGCTAGCGAACATATAATACAGCCCCCGCGGCTACTGAAAGGGACTCGCGGCCATCAAGAACCTCGCGGCGGCGACCAAGGTTTCCGAAAACGCCGCCAAGGAATGACGCAAGAAGCAGGCCCTCTGGCAGATCTATTTGCCCGCGCCTCACAATATTCTAAAGGTCTAAATAGTCTAAAGAGGTGGCCGATGCTCTTTCCCGAATATATAAGAGGAGTCCTCTCAAATGGCCGAATCTTCTCCAGGTCGATCCCGGCCGCGAGTTCATGGGCGCGGTCTCTCACCTATTGGCTAAACACGACGTTTCTGTTAGACCCGGCCGCGTCGACATCCACCGGGATCAGGTGATCGTGGAGAGGTTCAATCGAACCCTGGCTGAGAGGCTGTTCGGGCACCAATATGCCAAAGAGCTTGCAGACGCGATCGACCGAGTGAGTGACCAGGCTGCCCGCAGTGGTCTCCGCACTGAACGGCGAGGTAACCAGATTGATCGTTAAGAAGCCTGTATATGCCATCAAGGCAAAAAAGGTGACGCACAAACCATCCGCCGCCTCGAGCGGGCGACCCGTTGGTTTAGCGGAGAAACGGCTGTCATCTGATGTTGGTGTCCGGTCCCTCTATCAACCGGAAGAGCTCGAGGGTGGCCGCCGACGCGCGATTGATCACATGCATGCAATTTAGTGACCTTGAAATTACCATGAACCTGCTTTCAAAAAGCGACACCTGGATTTATTGGAAATCGTATACATGTTACATTCAAGTTTATAAAACTATTGTTTTACATAGGTACCGGCTTCATACACCTAGGTACATTTGCCCCCGTATGGTGGTATGGGAGTTTTCGACGACAAACTTTTGTTTAAAGCAACCGTGTCTCTAGTAAAGTGACCAATTATAAACGTGGCTACTGTCTGTTTCCGAAACCTGCCCACATTTTACGTCCATATGAACAATGCAAAAATATTTTTTTGTTTCGATAATATTAAATTTAATCAAAATTTAAGAATAAACCTCCTTTTTATTTCGTGAAATTTGGTCAAAATTGATATTGATTTTTATTACGAAAAATGAGTTCTCTATGAAAATTTAACGTGGGGGAAAAAAGAGGTGGAGAGCCTGGAGGAGGAGTTGAAAACCGAAACAATTTGGACATTGATTCTGAAACCTAGCTAGATAGCTTGGAAATGATCTAACTAAGAAAATGAAAGTTACATTTTAAAATCGGTCCACTAATTAGACAACATTGCCCATGTTAATTACCCATAGACATCTTCACTCTGTGAAGATGTCTATGGGGATTTAACATGTGGAAACTGTTTTTTCGCGATAAAATAAATATTGGACCAAATTTAATGAAATAAAAAGAAGACTCATAAAATTTGCTAAATTTTAATATTATCGAAAGAAATATTGTTTTTGCATTGTTTATATGGCCGTAAAATTTGGGCAGCTTTCGTGAAACAGACAGTAAGTGCTATGTTAGACGACGGTACAATTAGATAATAATGTACACATGTGTCTGAAATGATAAACTACTTGATCTCACACGTAGTATATTGAGGTAATATTCGGCGATACTGTCATGTTTTCTCTCGATTACTAGTCTCCGTCCAGTCAGAACCGTCTCGAGGTTACCGAGTAGTTATGTAGTATGTGCCGGATATATAACGTTACAATGTGACACAATACCTTATGAATAATAGCTACAGATAGAACACATCCCACTCAATGAGCGTAGTTATCTCCCGATTAATTTATTTTTTAGATTTTTTAGAAATCCGGTCCAAATTGTGTAGGGCCCTACAGGGGTCATACCAGTTTTCCGGACAATCAGTTTATCGGACACATGAAAATACATGTTATTTAAGCGCATTATTTTAATCCGATATTGCAACAAATACATATAGATAAGTCACGCATCTGCTTGATGTTACCATACCAGTGTGAAAATTATATTGCCAAGGTAAACATTTTATTAAGATTTGCTGAAAATATTCCTCAACTCTGTCTACAAGTTGTTTACAAAGTCAAAAGTCTCGCGGGGGGCTTGCAATCGAGTGCGCCCATTACTTCATTTCAGAGTTGTTCTATGAATACAAACAATTCTATAAATACGTTGTTTTCCAAGAAGCGAAGGGTGACTGATTTTTCTGCTGAAATACAGAACGCTGTTTACACTGGTTTACAGGCGATACAATTATGATTTCATGTTGAGCATACAAGTTATAAGACTAGTATATGTTTGTCCGGATAACTGATTGTCGATGTTAATTTTGGGGCAATCTTACGACTGATGGTCGGGCCCATTTTAAGTGAGAAAGATGGAAAATTTTAATACATGCGTGGAGACAGAATGAACCGACGATTGAAGCTGCTATTTCAAGAAAGATATCGAAAAATAACTGTCATTTTTGTCCGATAATCTGTAGGATCCCTGTATTGCTTGTAAAAAGGGGCGAATGTAGCATGATGTGTTGAGCATAGTAGCAATTATAGTGATTTCGACTAGTTTATAGAGATCATCATACATATCTACGCAATCTGATCTGGGACTACATTATTTTTAAGACTCATATGTTCACACTATCAGTGTAGACTCAGATCACACTTCACATATGTGCAGTCTGATCTGGGTCTACTATGTTTGCAAAACTCAGTCGATAGCCTCTTATACGGCAACGAACGCCTAACCTTCGAGGAGAACAAACACATTTTTACACAGGTCCATAAATACTTTCTCGCATCAGGAAGATTCTAATCACTCATATATTTGAAAATATATCATACTGTAGAGTAATGTCACCTAGGTAGTCTAGTGCCAAGTTCTAAATCTGCCTCCAAGCGGTGCTTCATGTTTACGACGGATGGAGGCGGTCCGAGGGCAGAGCTGACGTGAATACATTCACAAATAAACGTGACAAGGTCGCGATCTACCGTAATGTAAAAAACAGTATTTATATCAAAGAAAAATGTAGTTTTTAGACCATGGTCAGTCTCATCCATGCAAGTTTCCGCACTAGTTTACATCTTTGAACAATGTGCTTTTTTGTCATATAACAGTACTGTACTTAGAGAAATAGAACTGAAATTCGTCAACAGTAGCAACAGTGTGCGGCTTGCCATGATCCCCAATTCACATTAATTTTATAATGTCGTGCACCATGAAACAAACGGGTCATACGCTCTACCTCGGCTGATCCTCAGACCTGCAAAACCATTCATACCTTACCGCCTTACAAAGAAATGTATTGAATCAGACCTTAGATAGGCCGTTAAACACTAATAAAGAAACAAACAAACAGACCTTGCGCATGAATTAGTATAATGAGGGATTGTAGCTAGTTATGTCAATTTGCAATCTAGCACAACAACTGAGTTTTGGTTTAACTCATTGAACCCTGGCTACAAATAGCCAGTTCACCACTAGAGATACATTTAACTGCTAAGCCATCCCCTAGCTACTGCAGTGGGCTTATCAGTTCTGACTCCCTGTGAATATTTGATGCAATTCCAAAATAGGATTATCAGGCAATGGATGTCTTACATTAACTGGCTAAAAACGTGTTATATATTATCCAATACATCTGAAAATTTACATGTATATGATTTAATTTTTATTATGAACGTCCCTTGTGCCACTATGCAGAAAATGATCAAATAGACATAATAATAAAACAATCTGTATTTATTGAATGAACCTACATGTATGTACATCAAATCATTTGACAAAACAAGGCTTATTTCATTTATGACCAGCGTATATCCTGATCAGCCTGCACATTGATGGTGACTGCCAGCAATGCGAACAATGTAGATCATGATTAGACGGTGTGGATGCACTGGCCTGTATGGTTATTCACTGATTGCAAAGGTAATAAGCCCTGTTTTATCAGATCATAGCTCAGTTGGTTTCACATTATTGGTGGTGAAAACATTTTTTGGCGGTATATTTGGTTTATTGTTAATTTCTATAGTATGTACAATAAGCACGGAAAAAATAAAATTGTAGATTCTCATTAATTTATTTTTGCAAAAGTGTGGTGGGTGTGAAATTTTATTTTTTAATTCTTTTCTTGAAAATTAGTACAAATTATTATACAAATAGAATGATGCCTAGATTTTTTTTGAAAATTTACACAAACATAAATAATTTAGCAGTTTATTTTAGAGAGGCATGTGTGGATGAGAATCTGCAAACTTATTGTATCCTGCCTTGTTATCTACATGTACAAGCACCATAACTTCATGCTCATGCAGGTGGGGTAATAATGTACGTCACTGACGGGTCCTAAACGTCACAGTGAGTCTCGAGACATTGTTGAATATTCATATAATCCGAAATTTAAATCCTTACCGTATTTTCATAGAATGAACTTCACATTTCACACAGAACAAACTTCACATTTTTCACAGAAATGAATTTCACATTTTTCACAGAAATAAATTCATTTTTCAGAAATGAATTTCATCTTTTTCACACAAATGATTTCACACAGGACAAACATGACATTTTTCACAGAAATGAATTTCACTTTTTTCACACAAATTGAATTCATTTTTCAGAAATTAATTTCACCTTTTTCACACAAATGCAATTTCACATTTACACATACTTTGCTTATATTTCCAATGATCATGATGATGTACAAATGTAGTTTCTTTACACTTTATTTGTACATTATCATGATCATTGTAAACCTACGGAAACCGATAGGTGTCACCTAGAATTGTTTTATATGTTGTTACGTTCTAACGACTTATTATGTCGTTATACCGACATAGTAAAAGCCGTTGTAACGACATAGCTAAGTCGTTATAACGACATATACAAACATTCTAGGTGACATCTATCGGCTTCCATATAAACCCGTCAAAAGTGCAATGTCCACTAATGTATCAACTGCTTTCAGACAGGGGTAGGTAGTATTTGTAGTTAGTGTTTCAACAGATCACGATGTCACGGCTGAAAGCAGTCGACACACGAGTGGACATTGCACTGTTGGCAGGCGTTGACAACCTCGCGTCTCCTCTTTTTCTTGCTGCATTGTCGGCAACGACCTTTCTTCGCGGCTCTCTTTGGAAAATGTCCCGCACCGATTGTAGCCAGCGCAGCAAGTTCATTCTCAATGTATTCTCCGATCAACTGTTTTGACAGAGCCATTCGAAATTCCACCATGGTCAGTAGTTTGTTGCGTCCGATCTTTGTTTGTTTCTGGTGGTTGGCCGACTCCTTCATCAAAATAAAGCCATTTGTGATAGCAACATCGAATAAAAACCAGAAAATGTACTGCCACCATTTCCTGGATGTCCTATATGTGCTGTATTCTGTGCGCAGCTGGTCCGCATGATCCACACCATTCATATTATTATTGTATTCGGGAATGATGGACGGGGCTCTCACTAGTCGCAACTCGCCATTCTTTGATTTCCGTGTCACCACGCTGTCCAGAGTTGCGGGATTTTCAACCGTAGACATGCATTGGACGGGTTTCTTGTCCTTCCATAAACAGGCAGTCAACTCTTCCTTTTGTGCCGTGTTGAACTGTCCTTGCTCTTTAACTTCTTTTGGCTTCAGCATTTGGGCTGGGAATCCCTTCCGATTGGCTCTCACTGTACCGCGGGCATACGTTTTATTGTCTAGAAGGGTCTGTAGCAGATCAGGGCTCGTGAAGTAGTTGTCAATGTTCACGATGTGGTGCTGTCCCCAAATTTTCTCCGTCATGTCCTTCACCACCCTGGAAGCAAGTCCAACCTCACGCGCGCCATTTTCTTTCCCAGTGTACACTTGAAATTCGTTGGTATATCCATTTGTAGGGTCACCCCTCATCCACACCTTGATACCATACTAGGTGGGTTTGGCTGGTAGGTACTGTCGAAATGCGAGCCGGCCACGAAATTTCATCGACACTCGTATTTTGATGTGGGTTGTAATTTCGGAGGCAGCGATCCAGAACTTCTTGTAGTACAGGCCGGACGTGGTGGAGCTTATCGTGACCAGGCTGACCTCTTACTGGGTTCTTCATGCGATCACTGGTGTGCAGGTATTGGGATATCTTGTCGAAGAGGTCTCTCGTCATGACTCTCCTGATGTTCAGATTTCCGAAGAGGGCATCTGTCGACCAGTACATTGCCGTTTGTGGAAGCTGAAATGCAAATGAACAATGAACTATAACTTTCCTATTGGCATGTGATATGTGGCTGCGACTCGAGAAACTGATTCATTCTTTGCGACCAGTGTAGATCCAGATCAGCCTGCGTATTCTCACAGTCTGATCAGGATCTGCACTGTTCGCCATTCCATCAATGAAACTTCGGTAACACCTGTATACATTTCAGTAGGTAGAAAGGGTCTGTGTTTCGCAGTTTGTTTACACAAGTATGAAACGATGTTTACACTTTCGGAATATATGGACCTTGGAAATGTACTACCAGTGAAAAAAGCTGATGATGGTACAAATTTATGAACCTACAGAATACTAGTATACAAATACTTCTGCTGCAATTAAATTTTATAACAAATAAGCCATTTTCTCGCTTTGTTTTATTAGGTACGTCAAATTGTATCATCACCATATGCATGTAACTGACATCAACTCACCTGCAAAATGCTCATGAACACCCGGATACCGAGCCAAGCTTTCATTTCCTCTTCAACGACTGGCCGCCAGATGGGATCAGGCTTTTCCGTCTGTCGCTGTCTGGCATAGAGGTTTATTTGAGCACACAGCATCTCAATCAGGAAGACGGGGCAAAACACCTTCAAAAAGTCCCATTCTGTATCATCTGGTGCCAGGTCAATTGTCGGTCCTGGTTTCGGGCCAGATAATGCTGTCTCGGAATTGGTGCCCTCCCGTTTAGGACCCAACGATTGCTGGTATTCGCGACAGGCTGTTCGTCATCACTTTCCATTCCTCCATCACTTTCACTATGATCAATTTCACTTTCACTTCCATTACTTATGCTAACGTCACTCAATGAAGCATCATCGCCATCTTCTTCAGTATAGACACTTGAGTCAGATCTAGTCACCGATTTGCCATTTGGACACAAGTAATTGCCTATTTCAAATGTAAATTCCAATGCTTTCCTGTGTAAACAGATTCAGATTTTTACCACGTGGGAATCGATCATTCTTTGTCATATGTAACAAGAAATCAGATTGGCTGAATTTACCTGGATCTCTACATATCTTTTGAAATGAACAATAGCAAACGACGTCATAACTCGTCGTTCGGGATACAATGCTAGCTTTATCGAGCCGTCAATTCTCGTCGCTCGGGATAGGGTTAAGATAAACTACAGCGAGCTAACTCGTCGTGCGGGACACGAGAGTAGATAAGGCCGACGCCTTATCTCGCCGATAGGGGCGAATGAGTTAAACAGTATTTATTCCAAGAGAGATATGTGATATAAATACATGTAATACATACAGTTTGAAACTTGATTAGAAAACAAGCTTTTACGCTTATGTGAATTCTTCTCCTGGACAATTTCAAGGAAACTGGCTAAGGAACATATTAAAGTAACATTGTTTAAATGTTGACTAACCAAATAATGCTTCTAGGAAATATCAGTGGTACACCATGACAAGAGCGGCTATATTGAGCTTTCCTGATGACTCGTTATACTTATTCAAAATGAGTCATGCGGGGTACTGATTAGTTTAAAATATTATATTTGAATGAGACGATTATTTCAAACTTCTTTCTGCTAAGTAAATACATATGAATTGCGTTGTATTAAAAACGTGTTATAATTAAGGTTGTTGATGGCGTTTGTATGGGCTAGCGTTAGCGTATGTTTGTTGAACTCTTTAACCCGAAATTAGGTATAACTATAATTACACTAATAATACAAGTTGTCGGGCACAGAATACCACCGTCTTTCAGTAAACCATGCATGCGTTATCTGGATTGAAGTAAATCGATGTGACAATAAGCCACAGTTAGATCACGGTTCGTCCGCGTGTTCGAAGAGATAATCCGCGAGCTTTAGCGAGTGGATTATCGATCGTACATGCGGACGAACGTGATCGAACTGTGTTATCACATTTTCATCTCTATGCATTGCCAATATGCTGTATTAGTTCAGAAACAAACTCGAAAATGTATCAAAGATGTGATAACTATGTCTACACGGAGCCCCGCAGGGGACATGGATTTGTGTTATTAATTCGTTCCCACGAAATAACAATTCGTTATCTCAATTTAACAATACGTTCCCTCGAATTAACAATTCGTTCCCACGATATAACAATTCGTTTCCTCGAATTAACAATTCATTCCCACGAAATGACAATACTGATACGCCCCGGCACACAGGCAATACTGAATATTACCTCACCCACTTGAATTCATTGCATAACACTATTATCTATTCAGATTGAATATGATGGCAATATTTTAGTAGCCCTGTGCCCTGGCATATCTGACTTACCTCCCATGATCATATACTTTAGGATTCGAGGAACTTTTAACACTATTGACTGTTGTTAATTATCATCAATTTTATGTTGATATGTGTGTGTGCCTAGAATTCATACTCAGACCAAGCACACAACTTGAAACATCACGGTCTTGTCTGAATTCATTGTCACTATCGCATGCCTCAATTTCGCGCACCTGTTATATCCATGCTCGATCTTCAGCCGTTTGAAAGTCCATCATTTTAGCTTTATATGTAAAATCATGCTTGCTATCAGCTGGTTTACTTTTAACCACATCATTTCGTCAAATGGCTCACGCCTAACTATCCCAGAGAGCAAATTAATAGTGAAAACGTGACTGCATTCTCAGCAACAGAAATAGTCCATTCCTCGTCAGCCATCTTGTTCTTTGAATTCTGGGATTGTTATTTTGACGAAACGAAATGATTTGTGAAACGCAGCGATGAAGCGAAACTTCTATAATGCATTTCTGGTATATAAATCATAACTTTATTGAACTTTCTTAAAAGGTTTACTTGCTCATTATCTGTCTTTATCGACGGGAATGCGCCTTGTGGCGTTTCAAAACAGGCAAATTGTGTATTTTGTCATAGTTTTAGACCGCGCGAGATGTTATGGTCACTTTTTGAGTCACTCACGAGACGTGACGTTATAGTTGTAGTGATAACGCAAAAAGTGGCCACTGACCCACAATTATTTTCAACTGTGGACAGAAACTGGTCACTGTGACCCGGAATGGGCCACTGTGACCCGAAACTGTCCACTGTGACCAGGAATTTGTGGTCACTGGCCACTGTGACCAGAAACGGGTCACTGGCCACCTCACGGGTATAAAAGGACCCAATATTTTCTTTGGAAGGATTCTGATTTTAGACAGCATGTTAAGCTCGCATTTTAACCATCTTAACATGTTTATATAACAAGTTGACAGTAATGTAGTTTATGATGTGCGGTGACCACTCATGTGAACCATTATTATTGTACATTTGTCGTACACCATCGGTTAACTGCTAATTAAATTGTTAAATTGAACTGGCTACTTCTTCATTCCCTGAAGTCTACAGAGTGGTGTCTCATCCTGTGTTCATCCCGTAGAGAACCACAGTGGCGATAATCTGAGTTATTCAACGCACAGATTGCAGGCTAGAGTCTGATTGCTAGACAGAATATGCACGCTACCTACACATAGTATAGCAAACAGACACACAGAGCCCACAACGCGTGCCTTGCTGGCAGATCCGCAAGAACAAACCCCTCCAGATGGTCCATAGTCTAGTAGCCAAGGTGGGCATTCTAGAGAAGCTGGTGCTAAGGGTCGTAGGCTCAACACAACGAGATAGCGGGTCAAAATAGTATTTAGTACACGCCCCACGGCCGGCGCGTAACATTTTATGGTGGCAGCGGTGGGATGTGTACTAAATACTATTTTGACCCGCTACCTCGTGACTGAGTGCCGATCCGCCGTAAACTTCCGGGTACAGTTTGACGCCAAGGGGACGGATAAACTTGTACACCATGACAAACTGAAGATGTATGAGGGATCTAACTTGCCTAGATGGATGGCCCGTGCCCGAAAGAAGCTGAACAACTAGTTACATTTTTGTTATTAAATGGTTTATTTCCACTTTTAAATACAACATGTACATTTTATAAAGTTTACAAGAGAACATAGCTAAATGAAATACAATGATTACATACTATATTAAAAAGTGAAATGTATGGGAGAGTAAAGTAGTTAAGATATACAGAGCATGAAAAAGAAGGAAGAATGTAAGGGTTTCTTTCTCTGTGTTCACACCTGCTGGACCTGTGTAGTTGTGTAGTTTATATTTAATATAGAGATATGTTGTGCTTGATTTTTCGTGCGGTGTCTATAAGAACTTTATATATTACAACTGCCCCACTTAATAATATGCTGTTCTCTTTTGCCTTTCATTGTCGCTATTTCTTCTTCTATATGTATTCTATTTTTCAAGTAACTTACAAAAGATTCGAAAGTAATATCATGCTTTCCATATTTACATTTGAAAATATAGTATTTTGCTAACAAAATTATAAAATTAAATTGTTTTACCATCAGTGCCTTATTTGTTATTCCTAGAGAAATACTTCGAAAATTTATTTCATATGTTAAGTCTTTTTTCATTTAGATAATTTCGAAGCTGTGACCAAAAATGTTGCACATGCATACATTCCCAGAACATGTGTTTTATGCTCTCAACATACATAGAGCAAAAATCACATAGACTGCTATTTACTATATTACAACGATAGAGTAGTTTATTTGTCCCAATGATACGCATTAAATATATATACTGAAAATTGCGTAATTTTGAGTCTATTGTACAATCGAAAGCTAATGTGTAAATTTGTTGCCGGCATTAATTATCATCAGAAAATTCATTTGTCCATTTTTGTTCAGATTTTTTTTCTTCTATATTTTGTTTGTGTGTTTGTCTTGTATATAGTAATTTGTTCACATATTTGCTATCTTGTACTCTCGATATAAGCGACGTAGATTGTGGAGTTGATGCTTTCTGTTTTTATTTTCTCGGCCCATAATGGACTTATGCTGTTCACAATACTTTGATATTTTATAAAATCGTCCTGACGTATATTGAATATTGCTGTAAAATCAGTAAATCGTAGAAAATTCCTTACTCTGTAGTCATATAGATGTTCAACATATTTAATGCCTTTATTGTACCAATCTTTGAAAAAGATTGTTTTGTTTTGATGCTTTAAATTGGAATTATTCCAAATTATTTCTTTTGATACTTTGTCATTTCTGGAGGAATAGTTAATATGTGACCAGGATTTTAAAACATTATTTAAAAACATATTTTCTTCCGCTATATGTTTTACATCTTCTGCTTTTATGTTACATTCAAAGAGCAAAAATCCACCATATCTTTCAAGTTCTTTTTCATAAAGTTGTTTCCATTTGCCTCTGTTTGATGTGTCACATATTCGTTTTACCCATGATGCTCTTATTGATGTTATAAAACTATCTATATCTAACATTTTTAATCCCCCTTTATCGTAGGATTGGATGATTATGTTTCTTTTAATTTTATCAGGCTTATTGTCCCATAAAAAATCAGTCCGTGTGTCCGTCCGACACATTAAGAAGTTCGCCAGAGTTTCTTAATGTTGTCATAACTTATATATCCCTTGAAGGATTACTGAAATATTTCAACACAACATACTTTGCTGTGGCTGACACAATGGCCTTATGCTATTTGCGATCAATGTAGATCCAGATCAGCATGCACATCTAGGCGCGGTCTGGCCAAGATCTGCACTGATCGCCATTCAGTCATTGAAGCACCTCTTGCTCCTGATTGTATCTTGGGATTGCGCTCGAAGTTGAGGGGCTTGGCTTGTAAATCAAGCACAATAGCATGATTCAGTGAACGAATGAAACATACGTGACCTTCAATTAGCATGATCATGCTCGTTTTGACCGTCGCAAGGTCACTGAAATATTTAGCCAGTTGTTTACGTCGAAAATAATTTCTCCATTAAATAAATTAAATACAAACATTTTACCTTGTACTTTCATGGTGCAAGTATTATAAAATAAGTATGTAGATATATAAAATAAACAGCATTAACCCTTACAATGCTGAATTAATGTTTGTCGTCTGCTGTTTATTTTTTATGTTCCATTTTCTCATCAAAAACATTGTTTGTCAGTACTTTAGAATCCTTTCGAATCGAAATGGCTTTTGACATTTTGTTTCTGCATGTATTATGATAATACTGAACCAACACTCTATCAATAGCCAGAAATAGAAAACACAAAGTTTACGCACTGCAACCTTTCTCCTGGAGTATGCACATATACCAGCGAAACAAAGATTGACATATACTTGCAACCTGAGAACACATGTCTATGCTTTAGGGTATTTGACCCCAGTTAGTCACAAACTTTGATTAATGGCAATTGGTCTGTTCATTTGATTGGTAAGAAGATATTCAAGCTACTTTCCATTGTTAAATAGTTGATGGCATGATACTCATGGTAAAACTTCATGTACTGGCTATCAGAATAATGGCCAGCTTGGTGCAGCCACTATCCAGTTTACTTTTCAAACAGCCATTATATGTGCCACGTTCAGTCTGTTGGGGCCTATTCATACTCATTAACTGTCATATAACTGTTTACATAAAGAGTGTCAGATAGTAATCACCCATGTCTTGCATTTAAACCCATGCATTCTGAGAATGTTCGCTAAATGTTTCAGCAGTGTTGTTTAATTCAGGAATAATGATGCCCCGAAATATAAGACCTAGTGGTCACACTGTCAGGTATTGAGGGCTAGGTATTACTACGTTTCCCATCCGTATGGATTGCCAAATTTTAGCCATGTTTTGGGGCCGGGGGATTAGCTATAGGCTTTAATAGGTTTCCACTACGTTTTTGTAACAGGCCGGGTATCAAAGCGGCTACTTGTCACGATTTCACTAGGGATTACTAGTAGTAGGTTTTATTAGGTGACTGCCGAGTTTCGCTACGCTTTTCTACGATTTAGCACGTTTTTAATGGGGATTGCTATATGCCGTCAGCTAGAAATGGAACCCCCCCTCCATGTGGGATTTTTGCAGACATATTTTCGTCCGAAACTACATTCAATTACGAGTGCTCTGTAACCCACTGGATGAATTGTTGTCACCAGTTTGAAGTATAGTACGTATTAATACGTTTTAACTATGTTGTAATACGTTTTACTACATTTTAATAGGTAAGATGGTTTATCAAAATTTGTTTTCTTTTTCATATTTGAGTGCATTTGAGCTGAACATATCGAACACATTTTCAGTTCCCTCTACCTACAGCCACGGTTCAAACAACATGGGTGTGTGTGGGGGGGGGGGGGGGGGGCACACCCGGAGACCTAGACAGCAAAAGTCACGAGATGCGGCAATATAAATCCAAGTGAGGGGATATTAGTTCGTAAAACGGCACATAATGTGTCTATGGAGAAACTACTGATGCCACTCCCATGAATTAGACAAAAACAACTTAATTCCGAGAAGCGAGAATTATACTTTAAAATGTGTCTAACCCCCAACCTCCCTGGGTTGCCCGAAGCTCCCCCAGGTGGGAAATATATTGATAATTTAATAAATCATGTAGTAATATTATACATATAATTACATCCGTTTTTACCCGATTCCAATATATACTAACTCGGTGACAAACTCATTATTTGGATAAAACGGAGCAAGTAATACTTTGCTCGATTGGTAATGTACGTCACGTGCACCTTCTATTTGAATAGGCAATGCAGCAGGTTAAATGCGCGATCGAACCTGTTGGCCCGGCTGTTGATAGGCCATTAAACACCAATACATCGATTCAAATCTATTTGAATAGAGAGAGGTCTGAATATCGCCCAACCAACATATTCCTTAGTGGATGTAGAAACTTCAAAGTTGAAGGATGAGATTAATGATCTAAAATGTGAAAACGAACGTATCCGCAAATCGTTGAAGTCGACAGATGCCACGCTTGACGAACTGGACCAATACGGGAGGCGGATGTGCCTCGAAATCTCCAATATCCCAGGCGACACAGGTAACTTTACTGAAAACAGTGAGGAGAAAAGTATCCATATAACCCAGGCCCACCAGGTCGACCTGAGCCCAGCAGACATCGACAAGTGCCACAGACTATGCCGCCCTAAGCCGGGGCTATCATATAACCGACGCATAATCGTGAAATTTACGAACTCGAAGGCGAGACAACGGATTTATGAGTCACGAAGATCGCTAGGCGACGGAATATTTGTAAAAGAGCACCTGACGAAATTGAGAGGCCAACTATCATATGAAGCCCGCCAGCTGGTACGGAGCAAAAAACTGTTAAAAACATGGGTCGCTGGCTCTCGCGTGTACGCGCTGATGTTGTTCAATGGAAAGGAGGTGAAAGTACCCATCAGGGTCATGGATGACATTAGTTTGATAAATGAAGGCAAGTGCCCTACTGATGACCATTCATAAATTGACAATTACCCCATCCCCTGATCCATAAACAATATCCAAACATATTACAAACTCTGTGATCTCCATTAAGTTCAACATACCGATATGATTACACATGTTTGTACATTTATATTTGTGTCTACATGTCGGCTTGCACCCACTGCACTAATAGTACGTGCTCAGCAGTGTCCAGTATAATTGCATGAAATTAGCCTAAATTCATTGACACGGTACCTTTCATAGTCCATTGTTTACTTACAGTATACTCGAATGTTCCCAGAAAATAGGCCTTGTTGCTCACGCGACTCGGCGAGCTAGCGCATTCGTATATTATCTATGATCAAAACAGTTCGCCCAGAATCGATAATTTCCATTCACTAGATATGCATGAGTTGTTTTTTCCCCAGTCTTGTGAGTGTTACCGTTTCATGATATAGTATAGCAATCATCCATTTCAAAGCGAAATCGTAAATTGTTTGGACTGTAGACACTGATTATAATTTTCTGTGACCCGGGTTGATAAGATATGTTGATGTAGCACTATATACACACTGATGCATGAATGGTACATGTTGTGATACCGAGATGTACCAAAACGTTTACCACGGTATATATCTATACTGGCCGCGTAACACGTAGTTGATCGGTAGTAAACCTGAAATTACCTGTCAATTGACAAACACGTACATGTATGTACTCTAGTTTTACTAATAATTGTTATTGTATAAGTAAATCATTGTTGTATGAAACATGTACTGACAATATTGGACATACGGATCAGTCTGTTTGTTCTTTACCCCACAGGCCTGTATAATGGAATTGGCTAACAATGTAGATCCAGATGAGCTGACTCGTGACGAGCCGTCTCATCGGGATCTGCACTGTTTGTGACTAGTTTGATAATAAACATTCCTTTTTATGATCAACGGAATAGTCTGAAATATAACATGGAGAGAACCAGTTACTTGGTGTTGAAGGGTTAAAGTTAAGATTTCAGATCTACACTGTTCGTCAACAACTCATGATGATATTGTTTTACTAATAATTGTCATTGGACAAGTAAATCATTGTATGAAACATGTACTGACACTATTGGACACACGGATCAGTCTGATTTAAACCGTTTAACCCCACATGCATGTATAGTGGTATTGGCAAACAGTGTATATCCAGATGAGCTGGCTCGTAGCGAGCCGTCTCGTTAGGATCCGCACTGTTTGTGACTAATTTTGTATTTTTACCGCCAAATTCTGACAATGGCTATTTATGATTAATGGAGTAGTCTGAAAAATAACATGGAAAATTCCATCTCAGTTACTTGGTGTTGAAAGGGTTAAAGTACATTACAGATATACACTGTTTGTCAACACCTCATGATGATATTGATATGTGTACATGTCTCAGTCTCTACATTGGCCGTAAATTTGTTTTGGCAATAAATGCTGATCCAGATCAGAGATAGATCTACTACACTGATGAATAATATTTACACTGTTTCAATAGTCCAACAGCATGTTCCGTACAACATGTATTTACTCCATTTGTACGCTCTATAAAATCCACCGACTAAACGTGCTACAGGCACTCATCGATTTAGATTATGTCGCCTGACGGCTGTGTCGGGGTACGACTGGTCGCCCGTGAACGGTTTGGACTCTGACCATCATTCGCATATACGCTGCCTTATACGACCGACTCTGATTATTGACATATATAAACATTAAGTTCAGAAATCTAGTAGCATCACTAACTGCAAACGCATATTAGACAGCGTGTGTATATATGCTGAACCTGGTTTACACTGGTCACGGAGCGGATAGAGTGCCTTTACGCAGCTAACAGTCCACATGGGGCGCGTGCCTTACATCGGTGGCACATGTAACCCCAGTAGTTGTGAATAAAGCACCACTTTAGGTAGAACAGTGAAAGGTACCAGTCCACTTGTAAAAGGCTTAGTTTCGTAGTTTTCCTATCGGCTTTTTACTGAATATTCCAAAACTGCCTGTCTGTGGTGATTGAATGTGACTTAAAATTAAATACTCACCATCCTATGCTATTTTCAGTCGAAAAAAGCAAGTATTTGTAAAATTATGTGCCAAACTGTGATCTGGGCCATTTAGTGAGCATATTCAGATTAGAATTGTACGCATCTTCCGCTCGAAATGTGTGTTTGCTGTTTAGAGCGCAATTTTAGCAGTCTGAAACAGAGATTTGTGGCTCGAAAACAAAACACTCAGTACCAGTACAGACCATGATCAGTGTGGGCAGGTATACATGTAGACTTGATTCACACATTATTTGTTGGTGCAAACTCCGCACGTCACATAGCTTTCTGGCGCCTTTAGTCCAGCGGCCATAAGTGCAGAAATTGACCACCACATGCTAACTTTTACACATTATAAATGCTCTTAGCTGTATGCCAATTTGATTTGTGTAGCTACTAAAGTTTCTTGACATATAATGTAACAGGTGTATACAGCAAACAGCCTCTGTGAATATATGAAGAGGGTATCTGAGAACAAAACTGGCGGAAGTGCTCGCTCGGCCAAGAATTGCTAAAAAATTATAAAATCTTGGTGGACTGGTACCGAAATATGTTTACATATTCTTATACCACCACAAAACTAGCCACTGGGTGGGAGTTATAATTTACCATTGTTTTAAGTGTACGCCTCCTGCTGAGATAATGGACTTTACGACATAGTGAGACCAGAGTAGCCCCTGATCAGATTGTGCATCGGCGCAGTCTGACCAGTGCCAACGCAGTTTTCTACTCTTGCAATGAAGTAACAGTCAATGTGTCTATATGTGTATATACAATGGTAGGAAACTACGTCATCACGCACATGCTAAATGGTTTTCAATTCACTACAGAGCCCCATCCAGAAACGAAAATTTGCAATTTCTTTACATGATATCGTTCAGGAACTCTCTGTTTCGCGGGCATAAATGTTATCGATTGATTATTGGTAACTGCTGTGTGTGGGCTTACGTCTGTTCGACATCTACATATGGGAATACACTATATAGTATGAGGCTTCAAAACAGAAAGTACTGTAATTTGTCCAGCACTGAAACAACGGTATCCTGGTCTGCTGCCAGGCGTACATACATACACTACGGATCATTTATGCATATAAGTGAATTGGAGTAAGAATCACCGTTAATATATATGAATCCATGTAAAGAATTATGCATCGTTAATAAACTTAAACGGCCTCTATTTTGTTCCCGGCCTCTATTATGTTACCAAACTGTGCTACGTGGCCTCTATTCCGTTTCCCACTGGCATATATCGTGTATACCCCGACGGCATCTAACGTGGTACCCAGCAGCAGACGAGCATTAACGGCTGCGGTACTGACAGGATGGCGGCTGACCAGGTTCAAGAGTAAACTGCCTATGTAATAATAGCGTCTACAACCAACGTTAACCACATGTACACGTATGTATTGACCGAATTACTGCCATTTGGATGACTGTAAATGATTATTCAGTTGCGCTGAACTAAAGTTGCGTGGAATATAAGCATGTACGTTGGTGGAGTGGACATGCTGGATGGCTGGTTGGTTGGTTGTGTGTAAGAATTGGCCTATCGACATTACACACCCGTGGATTTCTCCACAATCGTAAGCTACTGAGAACATATTGATTTGAAGTATATATCACTAGACGTGTTCCATTGAATGGTGGCTACATATTAAATACAGGTGTAGATGAATTCCGGCCTAATTCCTCGCCGACTGTTTCTTTCATATGGCGAGAACAGGGTGGGGTAGTTTGGGCATCGGGAAATGGCGTTGGTGATTTTATGAATAATTGTTATATATCTACATAAGTATTATACAGGGGGGATTGAGGAAAGTAGTTTGAGTTAATACAAATACAAATGTATGAGTTAACGAGAGTTATTATATTAGGAAAACATGTACTTGGGACGAACAATTTCACTTGGAGTTATCAGTAGTTTGACATAAAGGCCGTGGTCGTTCACAAATGGGAAGACGTAAATCACATTCACAAATCTCATTGAATTCAGCTCAGGGCAGTTATACAAACAACCATGCTCCGCAGACAACATTAGGACACACAATTGGGTAATTATCCAAAATAATAGCGAAAATGGGATGCAAAAGCCGTCCGTCCGTCTGTCTGCCCACCTCCAACCAGGTATACTTGTGGATAAATTCATGCGTACAAGAGCTAGTTGTGCACAAGTAAAGTGGGTTTGCAAGTATACCGCAGTGTGTACGTGCGTCCATCCGTCCGTCCGTCCGTCCGTCTGTCCGTCACGTTTTCCACTCGCCTATAACTTCTGTACTGTATGATCTATTGGCTTGAAACTTCTTCTAACAGTACAGACACTGTGCAGCAAAATAGCCTGAACCAGCAATCAGAAACGACATAACATTCAATTAACATGACCTTGCTCTGTTTGACCGTCACACGATCGCTGAAACACTTGGCCATTGATTTACGTCGAAACGTTTGTAAGAATTTCTCCATTAAATAAATTAAATATAAACATCATCTCTAGTTTTGCCTGGTAATTTCATGGTGCATGTATTATATAATAAGTATGTAGTTATATAAACTTACCAGCATTAACCCTTACATTGCTGAATTAATTTGTGTTGTCTGCTGTTTATTTTCTAATTTTCATTTTTCTCATCAAAAACATGATTTGGTAGCACTTGAGAATCATTTTCAATGTAAACTATATTTGTCAGTAAGCCATGGTTACGGAATACCCCCCGCGTGGGCGGAGGTGCCCATACAAGTGTAGATTTGTAATCTGTGGGTCTGTGACCTTGACCCTGGGCTTAGCGGAGGCGGCACGGTCATGGATTTGTCATAGCATGATTTCTCCGATGTTAAGTTTTGTGAAGAGACTAAGTATGTGATCTTGACCTCGAGATCAGCGGGGCTTGGACGGTCGTGGACAGCATGATAGTAGACCCTTAGAGGAATGCATGCGTCAAATATTAAGAATGTTCGACGAAGGAACTATAAGTTATAACATATTTATCTGATGTTAAGTTTAGTGACGGACGGACAGACGGGCGGACGGGCGGACGGGCAGACGGGCGGACAACCTGACTCCAGTCCCCCTCCCCCAACACACAACACGTTGCCGACGTATCGGACAACCTGACTCCAGTCCCCCCCCCCCTACCACACACAATTCGTTGCGGAAGTATAATGATTCTAAAGTGCTGACAAACCATATCTACTGATAAAGAAGACAATATATAAAACCGCCGCAGATGACAATTTCCGTTTCCAGCATTTGAAGGGTTAAAGCAATGCAAATACATGACTTGTTTCTGTATATATTATGATAATACTGAAATGCTTGAAAAAACAACAATATTAATATGGTCAGATAGCCAGAAATGGAAAACACAAAAGCCCTGCCACCTTTCTCCTAGAGTATGCAGATATTCTAGCGAAACAAAGATCGGTCTATACTGACAGCCTGAGAACACAGAACCGAGCAACAATAGCACCCCTCCCCCCCCCCCCCACCCCCCCCCCCCGAACTCCTCACCCCCATTCCTAAGTCGTAGGGCATTTGACTCCATCTGTTCAATTGATTGGTATGGAATATATTCAAACCAATTGCCATTGTTAAATAGTTGATGGCATAATACTATTGGTGCCATAGTCAACGTTCATGTGCTGGCTATGAGAAGAATGACTCATTTGGTACAGCCAGTATTCAGATGGCTTTTCAGATAGCCATTACAGGTGGCATGTCCAGTCTGTTGGTGTCCATTCGCACACATTAACTACCATTATAACGGTTTACCTAAGCAGTGTCAGATAGTAATCACCCCGGCCTGCAATGCATACTGATAAGGTTCCCTAAATTTTGTTCAAGTACAAAATGGCCGCCAAATTCAAAATTGCCGGCATAATAATAGTAAAATGTAAAAATATCAACAACTGATATTCACTTCGAACCTGTTTTATACTTTATGATAGTGTATGCATTTAGTATTCATGATAGTCATTTGTATTAATACAAGAGTCATATTTTGACAAAATGGGGCGTATTACATTTTCACCAGAATGAAATTGACCTGTTTGTATATAAATACATTCATGAAGTTGTGTGTCTGTTCAACGATATTGTGTTGGCTTAAACTTTACTGTCAAGGCCTAAGATCGCACGACGTACATGTTGTGGAAATATGGCACTCAAGATATAGTTTGGCCGCCCGTAGCAATCATATAGGCTCAATTGCAGGTTTCACTGTTAGGAGAAAATCGCATTTTAAGGTTTTAAGCGTGCATCATAAATCAAGTCGTTTATGTACAGTAAGCAGGTGCTTTGCAATCACCGTCACGTTGTGACACATAATAACTGTAAATGTGTTTATATGTTTACTATGCAGTTCATGCAATGCATATTTTGGAATTAAATTATAATGAAATCTGGTCAATCTTTCATTTACATTATGCCAGAAGTGCAATAGTGAACATATAATAGGTTTGTAATCTGCTTCAAATGTTGCCTTGGTGTTATATGTATTGTAACCATACCAAAGAATATTATGACGTTAAAGCCATACATGGAATTTGTTTGAAAACGCGCATGATAGCAACACTACCATCTACTTTCAAATAACAATACATGGCTATTATAAGTCGTGTATTTATTACAGTACTTGAATGTACTTATACTCAATAGCAACAACACTTTTATGCGATATGTATTCATACGTATATGATAGTAACTTATCGTATTGTCTGTTTATTATGCAGAACAATTATCAAAATCATGTATATGACTTCATTACCTTTATGTTAATCAGTTGTACACATCATTGCATTTCATTTATTGACTAAGATGGAGAGGTACTGAGTTGCTGACCAGGATTAGTGTTTGTGAAAATAAGTGTTTGTCAAAGTCTGCAGGGTCAAACACAATCATTTTAGTAGACAGTACAGCCACTCGTCTGCATAGACTATTAATGTGAGTACTTATCCTCCTCCAGCAGATCTGGGTCCGGTAATCATTAACAGTCATACTTGTTGTCATACAATTGGTGATACATTAATGGAATTACCATATAGTGGGATAATGACAGTATGTATGTCATTTTCTCATTTGAAACCAAACATTTGGAATTGTATTTGTAAGCGAAATTGGTAGTATCAGTGTTCCCTTTTAACATTTCTGATACGTACATCTATTGTTTTAAAGCCATCATGATAGTTGTGTTTGAAATGAATTTGATTCTCAGTAGTCCTTTAACTTCATCCAGTTCACTTTATTACCATGTATGTCTACCTTAAAATCACCACAAACTTCATTGGCAACTTGCTGAAGGTCATAAACTGCTGAATCACATTGGAATAACTATGATATCTATGATTTTTCCGTCTTGCCACATACGACAGTATCCCAGTGATTGTTCTATTGCAGCATATATTGAATCACACTCCATATGTGTGTGGCTAGACTCGAAGAACGTTTGTTCTAATGTATTAATATGTTTATTCACTGCATGTCTGCGACATACTGATTCCTGTGTTGTTCTGTGCACAATCAGAGTAAATAACAACATGTTTGATGGCTGGTTACAAACATTTAAAATGCGCAATCAGACAAGATCCATTTTCCCAGTTTCATCCCAAATGTAACATGTGTCATTATATATAGCTAGATTAACTCCTACACTGCTGAATCATATTGTACGTCTGCTGTTTATTTTCTATATTTCATTTTTCACATAAAACATATGGTCAGTCATGTGTATCTGTCTGTAATGTTCGTTTTCTTTGCAAGTCCTTTCCCTCGACTGTAAATGACTTTGTTGTATTTTTGTATCAGCAGGGGTTAACATATTTGCTTTGGCCCTTTCATTATAGACAATGCACGTCTCACAACAACAGTCTTTAGGTTTGTGAAAATAATAGTTGTACTCATGTTAAATGTTAAATATGTAATTTATGATGCAGGATTCAGTCCATGTTCTGCACACTTTAATTAGTACAAGTCATACAGCAGTAGATCTTAGCTCCATAATCCTCTCTTAGCGGATCCTTAATATTGTAATGAATTTCCATCACAGGGAATGAGTCTATGTGTGCTTTTATATGAGTGAATACATTAGCAGGTGTCTTATTGCATCGACTATGCCATTCAGTATATCTGTTCCTGTGAATGAGTCATGTGCTTCTACAAATCTGTGTGTAGAGACGGAAATATACATTTACCAAATAAGCACATGTGCATTATGCGTATATTGCACTAGCATGTGTATTTCCATTGATGGGATAATTTCCGTACATACTTTCTCATGATACATAAATTGCTTAGTAATTGAAGACTTTACACACGCTCGCAGGAAGGGACGACTACACTAACACATAATCCTTTGGAAAATTTGGGCAATATGACTACACTGTACATACTTAATCAAACGAGGAATTATAAAATAATAAATATTGTTCATCCTAATAGGCATTGGCTGCAGTATGAAACTATCATATTGAATACACGTGTAGAATGTATACAATACGAGATCGGCTATCCTCGGCCAATGCACGTTAATATAGAACGTTCTGACCAAATACACCCAATGTCTGTTCGCAATTATTCAGCTTGATTGGTCGTCGGTGCCAGCGTGCTACTGAGCTTCCTTCAGTAGGAACAAATACATGCCTGTCTAGTGTATGCATATACATCTTAGCTCTTGGCATAATTATATCTACGAGACATGCATCACTGTAATAGTAACTTTGTTTTTCAAATATAGCTAAACTAATATAGAAACTATGTTGAATGGTGTAGAAAGTTATCAACACCATCATGACAACTGTGGAAATTAATCACATTTACTTTGATATTTCAGTAATAAAAACAACATCATGTGCGAAAGGACTTCCAGATGTTTGCATCATATACTGCAAATACATGTACAAGTATGCATGTTTTCTGATGGATCATCCAATACACTATACATATAGAGAAACAACGATGCAGCGTGTAGAAAGATACCATAGAATGTTGATAGTTAAACAATTTCAGCGAATTTTGTATAAACACGGTAATATCGTTTGTTTCTGAGAGGCCGTTTTGAAATTGAATTTGGTCAAATTATATGATAGTATACACATCGTATTGCCATTCTAAGGATATGCCATTATACAAGTGTAATACATAACCTTAGAAGTCAAATTGCAGCATGTTGCATGTCAATTGTGTTAGCTGCCAAATTATATGATAGTATACACATCGTATTGCCATTCTAAGGATATGCCATTATACAAGTGTAATACATAACCTTAGAAGTCAAATTGCAGCATGTTGCATGTCAATTGTGTTAGCTGCCATCTTGGATTTAGCGGCCATATTGAATTTGGAAAAATGTCCAACCTATTTTTTGTTAACATAAACGAGCCAAAACAAGTGAAAGTTTGCTTTTAACAAATAATTGACACGAAATTTACATTCTGGTCTACACTATAAAGATCTTTTTAGATTTTCATTTCAATATGATATGTTTATTTTCTCTTTAAATTCCGTTCGTACGTCCATCCGTGGTCATTTCTTTTCGGGTCCTAGGTCCGTGTCTTTCACAAAGCATGGCATGCTTATACTCATCACTTGTACAGCTACAATACATGTTCTATTTCCAGCCCTCCGGGTATATGTACACTGCACTGGACACGGTTTACATTACGTATATAATGACTTTTTATCTGGTGAATATGATGTGATAGGCACCAGAAAAATGAATATTGACCGAGGCGATATTTGTTTTATTACATAACCACTTCAGAGCTAAATGACACAATGCCACTGAATGGCGAACAGTGCAGAGCCTGACCAGCCTGCTCGGGGGGGGGGGGGGCTGCTGCATGATACATGTAATCGCCGTCTACACTAGTCTCACAGGCCGAACAGCCAATTCCCGATTCATATAAAAGTATATATACGTTAGCATCACTTGCTTGCCTGGTTGAATGGCGAACAGTGTAGACCCTGGCCGGACTGTTAACATGATACACTGCGTCTACAGTAGTCGCAAAGTCCAATGACCTTCCACAAAAACATTTTTGTTAATATATAACCACTTCAGAGATGAATGACTTAATTTCACCGTCTGAGACTGAGTGGCGAACAATGCAGATTCTGATCAGAATACTTGGATGTGCAGATTAAACTGGATCTATACTAGTCGTGTGCTGAGAACGAGTTTCTTTGTCGGATTTACAGATGTCAAGGGAAATAAATCCGGTATTTCAAAATGGTAGTGGAATAAATTAGAGGCTCTTCGAAAAATATGTGAAATTTGCTATAAGACCAGCTTATAGTTAGCTGTCAAAATTGACAATTTTGACGTTAGCATATGAATTCTTTCTTCGACGGAAATGACGTCAAACGTGACGTCAATTACTTCTTGCGAACGTCTTGGAGTAAATATTTCCTTCAAAGAAACAAATCCCTCCAGAATCACGGTAAATCTCTGAGTAGCATGTAATATTGGTCAATATCTGGCATGCAACTTTGTATATGTTAGCACATCTACATCAGAGAAATTTTAATTTTCAATAAAAAGTTGACATGCTGGTTTACTTTGATGGTTTTTCATTTTGTTTGTGTGCAATTAATTCCGGCACTTGTATATATTTGGATCATGACTATTTATTTTAGCGTCACAGATATATTATTAAAAGCATAGAGTTGAAACATTTAGATATTATGCTATATATTAAACTATATTCAGATAGTATGCGTACTGTAAATCTGAATGTGGGGATAATTTTTATCCATCCGATACATGAGCCGCATTCTATATTTCTCATGTATTTTCACCGTGTATGTATGCACATCAGAGATTGTTTCTCCATGGAATAACACAAGTTCTACTGGACATGTCTTATAAACATCGGTATATGACTTTATCAGCTACAGGACAAACACCGTTAATTTGCTCATAAAAAAGTTACACATTATCAAAACTAGTAGTGTATCAATTTATAATATTCAGAGATCTGTCTGTCTATCTGTTTTCACCTCCTCCATAGAAACATATTTTCGTATTTTATGGTTCAGGCTCGTCAACGTAAAGAAACGTAAAACACCGATGTGCCCTGCGGGTCAAGCTCTTGTGGCAGTACTTTCAGTACTTTGATTCACATTCAATGCAGTCGAAGATCAAACTTTCATACGCACATTCTCATCAGAGGCTAAGCTAGTTGCAATTTACGTGCATTGAGTCCGATTTTGAAAACACGCGTTAGACTGAACGTTGTATAAGTAAACATGTATGTGATCTGTATAACTGAGCTGCCGGCTGATAAAAGAGGCATTACGGCCTTTATGGCAAGTGTAGATCATGATCATTATGTAGTTGTAATCTATAATGTTCGATTGACAGAATAACGACACGTGTAGATCCTGTTGCTACGCTGGTCACACACGTCATCATGTGTCTTCTCACAGCTGGTCCAGTAATTGGTGGAAGTTGCTTTAGGGGTTGGGACAAGCTGCTATATATATTATAAGATAGCTCACCCAGTTTGTTGTATGTACAAACATCTTTCTAGCACATTTGGCATTATATAATCTAGCTTTTTATCAATGATCACCAAACTTTGTCTTGCATTTATGTTATTATGGATGTATGAATGATTTTCAAACATGTATTCGTCGTTTGGGGTGAAACAAGGGCATATCTGCTGCTCCAAATATTCTAGCAGATAATGAGTCGGAATTTGTCCCAAGGGGCTGGACGTGCGAACTTCACTGGATGTCTGGTTATTGACTACATGTAGTATAGGTTACATGTACAGTCAACACTAAACTAATCCCCTCGCTGGCAGCCTTGGCAATAATAACATACTTCCTCAGTGACCTTCACATTGCCTACATGTATATGCAACTGAGATATACTAGTAGCGCAAGTACATGTACGTGCGTACGTACGTACGTTTGTGCTTTAGTATGACCTTTCATTTCTTACATATTTTACAAACGCGGGAATGTCTTATACTTGTTTATATAAAATCTATCAATCTATTTGGCCAATTGAGAATAGACTTGCCTACTTCCCTGTGTGTCCCAAGAGAAATAGTATATATTCAAGTTTGAGAATGTTGCTGTTATCATATCCGTGGAGGCGTATTCTGCTATATCATATTCAAACTAGTTGACTATGTAGAACAGTAGATATCCTGGTCAGACTGCGAATGTTCATGCTGATCTGGGTATATACTGGTTGTAAACATCGTATGGTTCCTATTGTTAACTAGGTACACATATGTGCTGCAGTAGGAAATTAGGACTTGGGATAGTATATATTATGTAGACTGTAGATATGACAATGTGTCTAATTACGCCCAACTGCCCTCCCCCACATGAAATGTTTGGCTGGTGGAGCTCCTGATAAAATACTGGTAGTGCATTTGTGAAATTTAGTAATGATATATACTGCTTGTATTAGAAGCATTTCAAATGTTCCAGATTGAATGGTAGGCAGTGCAGACCCTGATAGTTATACTGACGCGATAACGGGAACATGTAACAGAATCATCATTGTTGTTTTATTGCTTGGCAGATAGTTCATACCCAGTATGAACCCGAGCTTGGACGGGCATGCCACCATAAAACCACAGGCAGCCCAATTAATGGCAGTATCAAGCGCCTTGGGACCTCCTGTCAGTCCCTAGCAGGTGCGCAATGATAACATCTGTGTGAAACCGGTCCATCGTCAATTGTGCATGCGTATAGACCTTATATTACAGAATAAGATATCATGTACGTTGTAATACAAATAGGATCCCGCTAGTCTTCTTAATGTGCACATATTTTCCAACAGTATGTCTAATATAATATGGCTTGCTGTATGTCACGGTACGTAACTCACTATGGAGAGGAAGAGTGTATCAGTACCCGGCTAGCTCAGTAGGTCGAGTAATGTTACGGTAAATCAGACTTCCCAAGTGCGATCCACGGGGTCAGGTGTGCAATTTTCTCGCCCTGTGATATTGGCGCCCAACGCGGGACCGTGACTGACAATTATTCCCCAAATTATCCCAAATACACATGTAGATGGAATTCAGAGATGAAATAAAAATAGTGTTCGGGAACGACTTTAGTTTGGCAAAGGATTATGTCGGTGTACTTAACTGACTTACAATGCTTTCGTACTCGGTGAATATGGATTGATACGCATGATACATGGCACCGATCACTCCATCATACAATAATCCCCGTTGAGGATCACGTGATCTGATTATACCGCCTTTCTCAATAGACCGGACTGATCGTCATTTTGATTGGTACTTGTATTCATATTAATGTAGAAGTACATTCATGCTAATTCTTCGTTCGGGCGGGAGATTATAAACCTGCTGTCAGTTCTGCAGGAACTAATTCCTGTATCTTGTCTACGACATTGGTCACTGAAATACCAGCTGGCTCAGTGGTTTAACCCTTTCACCCAAGTAATTGGAATGTATTTTGATATGTTAATTTTGCAACCAATCCAACCGTCACAAACTGATGTTAAGACGAGTCCATTTATAAAAATGGGATGTGAAAATATAAAAAAAATACATGAAGTTGCAAAAAGTGCAGATCCTGATCAGACGGCTTGCTACGAGCCGGCTCATCTAGATATGTACTGTTTGCAAACACCGCTATAGCGGGTTCAAATGGTTAATTACCTGTGACATGGGGCTGTGACCCTTATTGCGCCACGGGGCAGTATATTAAATAGAGTGATATCTTGGGAAACATATTAAGACTAATGAACTGATAAATGCACGATGCTGGGTAATAGATTTAAGATTAATTGTTTGATCCATTCACAATATCGGACAAATGTGTAGTTTATGTTTTTGCAAAGCCGACCCCTCGCTGATGACTACATAATTAGCTGACAGACGCTTGTCAAACTGGTTCAGGACCCAACAATGTGTGCATCTCAAATATTGATAAATGTGTTTGCGCAACATTGTTCTTAGAATTAGACTAGTTTGTTTTTCAATATTCTCAAACAACATGCAATTCAAGAAATCACCCTATCTCTTAATGGTCTTCAGTAATTAGTTTTATTACCCCTATGGGGATACATTAAATCTGACCACGTCACGTTGACGGGGATTTATTATAGAGTCAGCTGAGTTTCTTAGGTTTTAAGTTCACTGTTTTTGTTTTATTTTATGCGGTTTTAAAACCACGCATCCATGCCGCCTGATTTGGGTCTCAACTGTTCGCCATTCCATCAAAGAACAATGATTATTAATT